>UFQX01000121.1:284886-329696 GCA_900497675.1 Arapaima gigas
GGGGGGGGGGGGGGGGGGGGGCTGACCAGCTGAGTTGCAGCCGGACTGTGATCCGAATCGAGTGCGGTGCGGTGAGAGGAGCGCACCCTTAACCACTGCGCTGCCTGCTGGCCGTGACTTCAGCGCAGACAAACACGTTTTGACAGGCTGTGCGGTTCTGTCTGCTTTTCTCCCGCTTTAAAACGACTGGCTCCCTGTCTATGTCCTCAGCACGTCCCCCAAGGCGGATTATTTCTGTTGTTTCTCTTCTGCTGTTGTCACTCATAAACACTGTCAGCATCGCCCTTTATCATAATTTATCACCATTTTTCACATTTCCGCCGGCCTGGATACAGTCACGTGTCATATTTTAGTAAAAATCACTTCATTGTGACACCTTGGTTTTGTTCATTTAAAGCAGTTGTTCTGTCAAAATCCCCTGAGTATTTTATTGCTGAACTTTTTTTTGCCTAAACTTAGTTTTTTATTTATTTTGTACAGGAGATGTAACGAGTAACTATATATATATATTCCTAAAAGATATGTGCGTGTGTGTGTGTGTGTGTGTGTGTGTGTGTGTGTGTGTGAGGGCGTATTTTGCGATTTTATTTTGTATCGAGTATGTATTTTGAAAACGGATTTATATAAATTATTAGGACTGGAAAAGTTTCGTTTAAATTATCCTTTCATTTTTAAACTGCAGTATATCGCAAATATGGCAAACAATATAAATGCAGTTTTTGGAGGGCGACTGGGTTCTGTGTATAATTATTCACAAACTCTTGTTAATCAGTTAATTCTTTTCAACTGTACATTTTCACCAAAAGTAAGACATGTGATCTTATATGACCAAAGCGAGTAACGTCAGAAGTTCTGTTTTAATTTAAATTATAGTAAAATAAATAATTTTCGCAGTTCATTCGGGGAAAAAAATTAAGACTGTATTTTTTATTTTTTTTTATAGTCGCTTCCAGGTCGCCCGTATGTTCAAAAGTGGTGAAAATGGAAAAGGAGTAAAAAGCTGTACAGCGAGCAAAATGAGCTGGAATTAAATGTGCTAGTTATTTAATTCGTGTTCTTTCTTTCTTTCTTTCTTTCTTTCTTTGTCTGTCTGTCGGTCTGTGCAGTGAGGCAGACGCTGGTGCCGGAAGGAGGACCTACCTCGAGATGCCGGTGGCCAAGTGCACTTTGTCTCCGGTGTGTTTGGCCGGTGGCTCGCAGGTGGCGGCTGACCAGCGGAAGCCCAGCCGCCTCTCAAAGCCCTCCTGCACCGGGGAAACCATCGGACATCCCTTCCGCTTAAGGTTTGCTAGCAGCTCCGCGTTTTATGTATCGCGGTTTCAATAAGCGCCGATAAGACCCACAGAACGGGCTGCAAAGCTGCGCAGTGAAGAGGGCAGAAACTTTGCGCGGTTCTCCGCGGCGGCGCCTTAATCCCGGGCTTTAGAGGCTCAGCCCAGGGACCGCTCGCCCGCAATTTGGGATTAGACAAATACTCCTCTTACAAAAGGTTACTGCTACTTGATATCTGCATACTTTAAAAAGATGGATCAGGGCGTCTTAAACAGACAACTGGCATAAAAACAGCAAGTTTGTGAAGCTGTTAAAGAAATATGTCCCTTTTGTGCGTCCAAGTCCCTGTTTCACAGTGAATCACTTCCCTAAACAGCCGAACCTGTGTCGCATCCCGTCTCATTTCAGGCCATCTACTTCTTTCAGCAATAAATTAAATAATCCTCCTGTATTGCATTCGTCAACGCGAATCTAGCACATAAATCGCATATTAACTTTTTTTAAACTACAGTTACTTTTTTCTTTTTAACATTTACTGCTTAAGAGACTCGCACCGCTTGTGCATGGGCCGCTATTAAAGTATTAAACTATTAAACAGTAGGCAATCTTTTTCATTTCAGCGCCGCATAAAACGTATAATTTGGCCGGACTGTCGGTGACTTTCTTTGAACATTAGGTCGCTTTCAGCTTCGGCCTCGATTAGAAAGAGTTGATTTTGTGAGATCAACAAAAGGAGCGACCGAAGGCTTTTTATGGTGCTCAGAGCATCTCAGCGACCCTTTGAGAAACAGTTAAGGAAACACCGTGGCCTCCCTCATATTCTCTCACCTTATTTTATTTAGAAAAGTGTGTCTTCAAAGGTACTTTCATTGATCCCGAGACTCCAGGACTCTTTCTAGTCTTATTTCATTTATTTTCCGGATGGCCTGAGATTTAAATTTTTTTTTTTTTTATCCAATTCTTCCTTCGAAGTAAAAAGACTGTCCCCCTATTAAACTTAACGCCGACTATTCTGAGATGTAATTCTAAGTGGGGATTAGTTTGTCATTAATATTCATGAGATGAGGTAACAATAAATTTTTAAAAATAAATAACAGGGATAAATTAAAAGCTCACCGTCCTGTTTAAGTCTGAGACAAAAATTCAAAACAGAAATTCTCACCAGCAGGTCCACACAAAAAGCTTTTATGAATATGCAGGAAAAGTCTTCGATCTGATCGTAATTAAATCGAGCTATTTATTTATAAAACAGGAGCTGAGATGATTTATTAACTTTAAACGCGCTTGAGAAACACATGATTTCAGAGGTTAATTATAATTATTGTATCATTTGCTAAATGTATTGACACATATTTTGACCAGTAAAAGCATTTAAAAAAGAACCCCAGATCACAAATATTGTCGTTTATACAATCTCACAGTTTGTGCGACATCTTCATTAGGAAATTTGTTTTCCCCTCTTTTTTACTTTTTACTTGCAAAATAAAGTAATGCGAAATAATGCAATTTTTTTAATAGCCAAATATGACAGTTTCCGCATATAATTAAAAAGGACAATGTGACAACATTGTCAGTTTTTTCAAGAACTAAATGAATTTGGAAAGTTTCTTAGCAACGCTTGCAATGCAGTATTTATTTTTTCAAATAAACTTCATTGATGGAGGAGACCATAAATATTTTTTAAAATCTCGTTTATATCTGAGGACACAGTCATTAATCCTTTTAAAAGTAAACACTTTCAAAATATAAAATTATTTTCAATTAATAATTTATTATGTGCAAAAAGTTCCGAAGTTAACAAACAACGAGAATAGTGTAAAGGCCGGTTGACTGGAGAACATTTTCATGTTCAATTTGTTTCATGTTTTTCTTTTTCCGCTTCCCATCTTTTCCCATTTTCACTCCGCAGGATTTTAATTTGTCTCCGTGCGACAGGGCGGGGTTTGAGGGGCTGTTCTGGGCACTGAGAGGTGGACTCTATCGTCTGTCAGGAGAGTGTCGCGCTCTGATTGGCTGAAGGGGGCGGTTCCGCAGGTGTGTCGCGCTCATAGAAGCGCAGGGTGGAGAGAAGGTGATCAATCTCGGTCGATCCGCATTAACACTGAAACGCCGCCCGGCCCCGTTCGCGGAGCTGCTTTTATTTCGTTTAAAAACACAGAAAGGGAGCCGAGGAGCGCCGCCCTGAAGCAGCAGAGCATCTAAGAGCTGCCGGCTTCTACCCAGAACGCGCGCCTGCTGTTTACAACAAGGCATTTTTTAAAAAAAATAACTTAATTCCCGTTTTTCTTTCGCGTTCAATTGTTTTCCTGTTCAGACTAATTTTATATTTGGATATTATTTTCCCGCGGATCTTCCTGATCAAATAAAAAGAGAAGAAAAGGGGACGAAGAGACGTTTTAAACGGTAAGTGCGCTTATTTCTAGTATCTTTAATATCTAATGATTATTCGCTAACTTCCGTAAAACACGACGGGCTTCGCGCGCTCACGGAGTTCACTTAAGTTCACCAGGAACATTTCAGTTTAAATTTAACACACTTTAAAAAGCTCGAAAAATAAGCCTATAGTTGAAAAAAAAATCTAGTTTATTTTTGGGCTCTATTTTTCCCCTTTTTCAAACTTTTTTTTTTTCCAGCAAAAGTTCCACACTCAGTCTTGCATGTTTTATTCCATGATTTATTGCAGTGAAGTTGGCCGGTTTTTATGGGATTTTAGTCGGTTATCAATTAATGCGAGCGGCAGCGGGCAGCCGGAGAACTTCAAATTTGATTAAATAAAACGGAGCCTTCCACTTGTGGGCTTTTGGATGGCGCCGATTATATATTTTTTTTATTCTCATGGAAATGAATAATTTTGAGAAGGACATTGCCCATTAAAAGGTTGAATCTCTTTAGTGGGATAATTGAAGAGGCGTGTTTGGGTTTTGTCAATTTATTTTGCAGATAAGACTCCTCCTTTGAATGGTCTCCCTGGAGGTCTAATCTAAATTGTAATTGAGTTAATTTGCACAGACTTCTAGGCTTTTTTCGCTCGGATTTTACTCAGTCCTGCAGAGCTGGCAAAAATATTTTAAGAAAATGCGGGGAGCTCAAGAATCCTTAGCCGAAATGTTCAGTGAGGCTGTTTGCTGGTCACTTATTTACAAACAAGTAAATTGTAAAAATTATGTATTTTTTTCCGAACCTCTGTGACGGTCCCGCCAACCCCACAATAACATTTAGGGCCATAAGAAGGAAAATGCTCTTGTGACACTTGATAAGGATTTAATTTGCGAGATGGGCTGATAGGACATGGAAATGTGTCCCCTGCTGTGTTAATTGTCCCCTTTCCTTCTTTTCACTCCCTCTTTAAATGTCAGCAAGTACTGGGTTGCCTTCCTATATTTTATTACCAAATGAATATTTTACATTATTAGTTATTACCCTGTTGGTATCAGAATAATTACACGGCGCAAAAATAACATTTACCGTTCGTGTTATTCGCAACTTTTTGGAAGAAAAATATAAAACAATATTCTTGTTGTATTAAATCACTTAGGAGTGATGAATCATAGAGATACACGAGGCTTGATATTTATTTTATTTATATGTTTATTTTTGTCTCCTAAACTTTTGCTTAATTTCAAAGTCTGTTGCCGTCAAATAACCCTGGAGCAGCCGGGCTGTAGAAGGAAGGTGTTCCAGGTGACGGCCGGAGTTCCACAGCTTCCGGATCTTTGATGAAAGTGAAACAGAAGGAATAGGTCCCTTTATAATGTGGTAAAATGCCACACTGGAAATACTCCGTTTTCCCTCACATTCATTGCACATTTTGGTGATTCAAACATTTATTTAACCGTTTTACGAACCGCTCACATTTAATGTAATTCACTTTTAGCAAAGTATTAAATGTCCTAAGCTATTGGAACTAATATATAGTTTGTAATTAATACGTTGGCAAGATGTTTAATCTTCTACGTGGAGTGTTTTTACCCGTTAAATCCCACGTCTGTAAAAGCATCTATTCACTCGTTTACTTTGCAACCTTACGAATTATTCGCATGTTTATTAAAATGAAACTCCTGGCGGCAGTTTTCATTCAATGGAAAAAATCGCAAATTTAGTTAAAAATCTCTCCGTAATTCCAGTTAAGGTTTTTTTCGATAATTTGAGTGTCGGACATTAAATAAATGAGTGAGACTAGAATTATTATAATAAAATGAGTGCAGGCAGGGCCTACTGTGGTAAAACTGTCCAAACACTGAACCCGGTTCCTGGTAACCTACTTAACATAACTGAGTATTGTGCATAATTTAAATGTTTTAAATGTTAATGTTCGCGCCGGGATTGTATTATTTCTGCCGGTAATGTAGCGTGGGCATTTCTGCAACGCGCGAAAGTTTGTTAACATTTATTTTATTACACCTGGCATTTTTAATAACTGACTTGTTAAAATTTAATTTCCTTCATTTTCTCCTGTGAAGTCAAACACCCTGTAGGTCCCCCGCATGCAGCCTCGCGAACGATGCGTTTATTCAGCGCCTGTCCACGGTCGCTTTGCGGTAAAACGCTGCTTTAGGCTGCACTGCTGTCTGTTAGAACCGCCGCTGCGAGGACCAGGTGCAGCCGTTCATGCTGTTGTTGTTGTTGCGCTGCAGACGGGCAGCACCGGGCACCGGCTCCACTTCTCCGGAAGACCTGGGGGGACCCGCGAGCGCCTCTAGCATGATGTCATACCTCAAACAGCCCCCGTACGGCATGAACGGCCTGGGGCTGAGCGGGGCCGCCATGGACCTGCTCCACCCCTCCGTCGGCTACCCGGGTCAGTCTCTCCTGCCTCGCATGGAACACATCTTAACTCTTTCAGCGTCGGATGGCCAACTTTTACTTTACCCGTGTCTATAGAAGGGGATTCGATCCAGCAACCTCGAGTTTACAGAGCAGCAAGGGCCCTAAACAAGTTCCGCTTAACCGGACTCCTTTTGTACTCTTCAGCGCTCTAAATACAGATCGACAATATCAATTATTTTACAATAGAACGTTGACATTTGTTTTCCCTGCGAAATGTGTTAAAATAAATACGTTTGCCGATTTAAGTATTAAATTGAAATTAAAAAAAATAAGCAGTTGGGGAAAGAAGAAAGCATATGGATGATATTCATACTTTACATTTTGGTTGCATATCTGACGGTCTTAAATAAAGTTAAGTGATTACTATGTGTGTTTCCTTCAGTTTAACGTTCATCGCACGTGTGAACTTGATGTTTACCGTTGCAGCGAACCCGCGGAAACAGCGGCGGGAGAGAACCACGTTCACCCGGACGCAGCTCGACATCCTGGAGTCTCTGTTTGCCAAGACCCGCTATCCGGACATCTTCATGCGGGAGGAAGTGGCCCTGAAAATTAACTTACCCGAGTCCAGAGTTCAGGTCAGAATTCGGCAGTCGGAACGGGCGCTTTTAATCGTTTAAAATGTTCAGTCTGCGCACTTAACCGTCTGTATGTTGAAGGAGCAGGAGTGAAAAGGTGCCGATAATTTTACGCACCAAACAGAGGCCGGACAGGTGCAGCGCCCCCCCTTCCCGTGCTGAGCCCCTGTAAATGTGGATTCCACTGGACTTCATGCGCTGTCCTCAACACCTCATTTTTGCAGGAACATAACAATGAAATGAGCTGGACTTTGTGCACAGTTTAAAGTGGAATATACTAATGTGCCCTGAAGGTGCTGCTGGTTTCTGAGTTTGTAAAAGCAGCAGTTTATTGTTCAGAAAGTGTCTAACACTTTTCTCTTCCACAAAAATACCAATTGGAAACAAAATCCAAGGCAAGAAATGTGGAATATAGGTGGAAACGAACAGTGGACAGCTGCCAGTTGGCTTTTCTAGAACAGATTCCTGTGTGTCTGCTGACGTAGCTGATGTTCATCTGCTTTCTTCTGGCTCTTCCAGGTGTGGTTCAAGAACCGACGGGCCAAGTGCCGGCAGCAGCAGCAGAACGGCAGCAACGCCAAAGCTCGACCGGCCAAGAAGAAGTCGTCCCCAGCACGGGAGAGCACGGGGTCCGAGAGCAGCGGACAGTTCACCCCCCCTGTGGTGTCCAGCGCTGGATCATCCTCGTCCTCCAGCTCCAACTCCTCATCCAGCAACAGCAGCAACAGCAGCAACAACAACAATTCTGGCATCAGCAGCACTTCTACTTCCATCAGCACCCCCGTCTCCTCCATCTGGAGTCCTGCTTCCATCTCCCCCGGCTCTGCCCCGCCAGCCCTGCCTGTGCCCGACCCTGTGCCCCCAACCAGCACATCCTGCATGCAGCGCTCCGTCTCTGGGACAGCCGGGTCCTCTTACCCCATGTCGTACAACCAGACCCCCAGCTACAGCCAGGGATACCCCACTGCCTCGGGGTCCTACTTCAGTGGGGTCGACTGCAGCTCCTATCTTGCCCCAATGCACTCGCACCACCACCCACACCAGCTCAGCCCGATGGCGGCGCCCTCCATGTCTGGACATCCGCACCACCACATCAGCCAGTCATCCGGACACCATCACCACCACCACCACCACCACCAGGCCTACAGTGGGGCAGGTCTGGCCTTCAACTCCACAGACTGCCTGGATTACAAAGATCAGACGGCCTCCTCTTGGAAACTCAACTTCAACGCCACGGACTGCTTGGACTACAAAGACCAGGCATCCTGGAGGTTTCAAGTCTTGTGACTTTTTTATGTTTTGTTTCTTAAAAAAAAAAAAAAAAAAAAAAACTAAACTTTCAAAAGCAAACTAACAAACATTAATAATTTTTATATCCCTNTGACTTTTTTTTTTTTTTTTTTTTAAAAAAAAAAAAAAAAAAAAAAACTAAACTTTCAAAAGCAAACTAACAAACATTAATAATTTTTATATCCCTTTTAAGAAATGGAAAACAAATTAACCAAAAGAATCTGAGCAAAATACACCTTCTCCCCCTTTTACTTCAGCCAGTGAAGAATTTCAATCAGTCTGGAATGATGATGCAAAATACTGGACAGCTTTTTTTTTCCTCCCCCTTTTTTTATTTATTTTTTTTTTTAAAGCGTCAGTGAGCATCAGTTTCTTGTTTCCCATGTCCTCTGAAGAAGGGATCTCTCTCCTGTTACATGAACTCAAACTGTGCCCCGCAAAACCTCCATCCCAGTCAAATTCTGTATAGTTTTTTCTTAAAGCTTGTGTTTTATTCTGTAGGAGGAGAGGGTGGGGGTTCGAGACCTAGTCAGCTGCATAAAGGAGCTGTTTGTAAATATGTACCTGGGTCAGTTCAGTGACCACAATCAGTCGGTGTTGCTGGATCTGAAATTGTTCTAAGGAAACAAAAAAATTTAAACTTAACTGTGTACATTTTCCCTGTTTTATTTTAAAAGACCAATTGGCGGTTAAAAAAATGCTTAAATGTATTACGGCATTCGGACCATTTTAGCAATTTTAAGGTCATTCTGAATGTTTATGTTGTAGACCAAGATTTAGCCTAATGACCCATCCAGAAAATAAAATAAAAAACGGATGCTGTATTTCCATTCAAGTTGCTGTGTTTTTTAAATTCACGCCAAATTGGAGTTTTAAGCCCGGTCTATCTGTCTATAGTGGTGTATATTGGGGCACATTTTTAATCGCAGCACTTCATGATTTTTTTTTTTGTCCTTTTCAAAGAGAGAATGTGAATTAGATTTTAAATTTCAATATTCCCGTGAAATGTTCGGTCGAGCGCCCTTCAGTTCATGTCCATATAATAAAGATCCGTTTAAAAACAAGGGTTTGAGTTGTGTTTTTAAAATTTGAATATAAAACAATAACACCCAGTTAGACGCCTCTCCTCTTGAATAAACGGTAGGAAAACTAGCCCCGTGTGTGGGGGGGAGGGTCTTGTTTTTGCATTTAGACTTCTGGTTAATATTACTTTCACGATTAATGACAAGTGGAAATAAAACACTGGATATTTAAAATACTCCATATATCACTTTTTAGGAACTAATAACTATGTAGTCAAACTTTAACAGAGTTTAAGTGATTCCTAGATTTTACAGGGGGGAACTTACATGGATCAACTAAATTTTCACGAAATACGAAATAGAAATAATCATTGCTTTATTATTTACAAAAGATCAGGTTTTTGTGCGATAAAACTGAGGGACATTAAACGAAGGCCTGTCAGACACATGATGGTGGCAATGATGTGGTTCGGATGAATTTCAGGCTGAAGTAGAGCTTACCGGAAAACCGTAACTGAAAACAAAAAAAAAATATTATGGAATCATTAAAAAGACCCAGTTTTACGTAAACCGATTTCATACAAAAGCGCGCAAACAGGCGACCCCACCTAACATAACGAAAGGAAACGTCAGTTTATTAACAATGTTTGTTCCACTAGGCTCGGCCTAACGAATAAGTAAAGAATTTATTCTCAGTAACCTATAAAGCAAGTTTGCCCCAAATTAAAACACGGAACTGTTGGAAAAATGCGGAAAACATTTGGAAGATCAGTTGAAATGTAAATATAGACACAATTAATAGTAATTTTGTTAAATGTACAACATCGCTTTAATGCGATAATTGTCTGTAAGGGTAATGAAGGTCCTTTAAGGGTATTTTAATGACTATTTATCTTCAGTGGGCGACAGTTCGCACACGGAGCTGCTTCCCAGACCCCCCGCCAGACGCCTTATCAGCACTAGCCTTAAGGAACCGGGGTTTGTGGGTAATTATTTGGGTGGGGTCACCTTACACCGCGCAGGTAAAGTGCTTTAGAGAGGTGGAGGGACACTCTTCAGGTGTATCATTTAGGAAATTATTATATTTTATAATTACTTTGCTCCCCAGGTACCAGACAGCGGACCGGCAAAACACCAAATAAACATTTTAAACGTACATATGTAAAATTAAAGCGTCAACATGAGTGGATTTCCAGAGATTAGTTATCTTCACGTGTGTTTTGCTTTGGTTTTGTTCATTCTGGCGATTAAAAAAATCCGCAAACGGGTCCAGTAAAGGTGACTGAATATGACACCAAATTAGACCAGTTTTATTGTTCCTGAGGACATTTTCGGATGGTCCTGGTTGGTGGGGAGGGGGAGGGGGGGGGGGGTCTCTGTAGTTTGGAGGTAAAGGATGGAGAGATAAGGGCGAATCACGATTTCAATTAAGGCCAAATCGCGTGTTGATAAGTTACCAATTAATAAGAAGCAGCTGATCAAACACGGGGAGGCGGGACACGCGGCGTGTTTGTGCGCCCGTGTACAGACAGCCGTTCCGCAAACAGCTCCGCTTCTAACGGCCAACACTAATCTTGCGGACGTTTACAGAAACCAGGCGAGCAAATTGCGGGCTTTGCCAGCACCTCTCCAAACATGTGGCCCCTTATTGCTATTGTGATCAGTCATATTAATGACGGTCACCATGTACACGTCGACACATATGTGACACCCGACAGTGTAAAACCTGTCAAACGTCTTATTACTGCCGTCACCAGGCGTTTTAGAAACGACTCACGATCATCAGTCATATTTACGGTTATTAATGATGAGGAGTGTTATTAATAATGGCGATGAGCGCTGTTTCCACGTGGACATTCCGAGGGGAAAAAGCCTTTTCAGTGATCTCCAGTAATACAGTTTTCCACCATCGTTATATTACATCATCATTTCTGAGCAGAGGCATTCGGGGTGGATCAGAATATTAGGAATAATACTCAACAGGAATATTATGTTGAGCGTTTTAGGCTGAATTCTGTATTCACACCTTCCCAGTTTTTAACATGCGAAGCTGGCGCAGACTATACATATAGAAGTGACTTATTTGTATCATTTCAGTCTACACTGAATTTTCTTTTTTAAAAATTTTTGTTTGAGTCTCATCGTATTTTGCTTTTAATCTTCCCCTGTAGAAAAAAATTGGTTATTATTTTACGGAAGATTGCTAAATAAACAGGTTTTGCGCAAACATTAGATATTAACTGACCAAATAGACGTAGAGAAAACCCTAAACTCTTTAATTTTGAGGTTTGGAGTTTTTTTGGGATATTTTCAAGTTATGCAGCGGTTTATGATTATGAAATAGTATTTGTGTAGTAAATAAAGGGTTTTTCCTAATTTACGCAATGAGCGGATCATTCTTGAAACAATGTGGAAAACATTTTAAAAATCTAAAAAATTTTACGGCTTCATCAGTATTCTGATAGACATTTTTAGACTTTCTGTAATGTTATGGTTTACTGCTGCCGTGAAGACTAATTTGTGAAATAAACATCTATTGAAATCATTTTATCACGATATAAAACAACATTCAGCGTAAATATTGGACACATAAAAATGAGTCCAGAAAGAAGGTTACAATTAGTTCAGTATAACTATAACTAATTATTATTAGTTAATATATTTCTGTTGGGATGAGAACACATCGCATCAGATCAACAGAACACTGCGATTTATTCTAATAAATGCAACAGGTCTAATGCGTCGTCAGTCATTTACATTTAAGAAAAATGTATAATTAATTGATATGTACAATAACATATAAATTGCAAGTAAAAATTTTATTTTATTTATGTTACACATTTTTTACTTTTTCTTACTCAGACAAAACAAATCAGTCTTTCTGAGGTTATTGTGAAAATGTCAGGGATTCTGTGCTGCAGAGACTCACCATGTTTGTAGCTGGGGGCCCTTTGCAAACACAGTACAGTAGAGTACAAATACAGTACAGAACACAGTACAAATAAGTACAAATACAGTAAAACCACAGTACAGGTGCCAAAGGAGGAGAAACTGATCCAGGATCAGCACTGTGCTACTTACAGACTGTCACTGTCACCAGAGCAGTGGATGTCCTGGAAACACTTATATTTCTATCAAAATACAGTGACTCAAAAAGAACTGATCACTTTCATAAATATATAAGTAATTAACCATCTTATGAGTATTTAGTAAATTCGTTTGCAAGACTAAGAAAAAACAGTGTTACTTTGCATATTGCTTCAGACCGCATGTTCGTACAACTGTAACTGAGTAACACAACAGTTTTTACTTCTTTTTCGATCCCCCTGTATTTCTACACTCTTCTTTGCAACAGATATCCAACTTTGTTCAACATAAGATCCAGGAGAGGAATCTGACCTAAAACGGCCTGTGCTCACAACCATTACATCACAACCACATTATAATATATTCAAATTATTGCCAATGCCTACTAACCAAAAATGAGAAAATTGCCCATTTTAAACTCAGACACTTTATCTTGCTCTTTTTCTTTTTGTTTGCCAAACACAAGCTTTACTTTATACTTTGCCCGGCGCAGTGCTGGTGTTTAACAAGAAGGTGCATAAAAAGAACCGGTAGCATAAAGGAAAGGCACAGAGTTTCCATATCTATTTTCACTGATCACAAGTATGTGAAGTGATATTGTTTACACGGATAATTTCCCCGTGTTGCACAAAGTGCTCCTGACAGGGGGCCTCAGGCTCCCGGCTTCCACTGCAGACGCCGTCACCTTCAGCCAGGATGAACACCTGGGACCTGCTTCCCACTTTTGACTGCATTAAAGCCAGTAGACATCCTGCTTGCTGATCTATCTGGGAGACAGAGTATAGCAGTCATTTAATTTTGCATGTCTCGTTGTAATCGGGCTGCGTCTGAAGCCTGGCGGAGCCCGGAGATGGCAGGATAGCGCTCTGTGTCCCCCGATTGACAGAAAGCTGATTCCAGCCATCTGATCTTGGTACCGTGCCCATGAATGTCAAATTCAAAGGATTATTTAGACTGGGGCCACACATCAATACTCCTCCCTCCCACATCTTCAAAGAGTCAGTGCTTTTTTCCCCCCCACATTTGTTGTGTTTTGAGAGCAGCTTTATTGAATGGAAATTTATTACATATAAACATTCCCTTCAATAAGCTTCATTCCACCATTTTGTTTAAAGGGTTTATGTTAAATATGCATGAATTGCCTCACTTTGGATGGGCCCAATGGTAAAAAATACCCAAGTTTTAATGCCGTGGTGTTTGTTTCTTTATTGGTTATAACGCTATTTTGCTGTTTGTTATTTCACTGACGCATTTTGCTAATTGGCTGCCTTTGTGTAGATTTGGCGACTAAACCAGGTGACTTGTCATCCATTAAAGAGCTCAACATGTTTGAAATGACAGTGACGGCCCGTAGTTTTAAATATTCATAGTCCATAAACAATTTCAATACTGTTCCCGCTTGGAGAAGGAGGCGCTTATTAACAATCATTTTGCATTTATTAAAACACCACCCATTACTGAGTCGTAAATCAGCCTTACAAAGAAAATACATGTAACCAAAGATCAAAATTTATATTTTTTTAGTTTATTTATTTGTAATCATCATATTAATTGCACACTTTGCAATTGGCCACAGACCTCATACACACCAGAGTTGCCATCACTCTGCATGTCTTTTTCAGCCAGGAATTTAGGTGCACCAGGCTGTTTTTTCCCCCTTAATAGTTTTAATTCCACATTTTCTTGTAGCTTCTAATAAGATAATAAATCTTGAGCAATATGCTAACTGCACATGATTTTGACCCACAGTTAATGGTGGGTCTTATATCACATGTTGATATTTTGAAATAACCTACTTTGTTAATGTCTACAATTATTTCAGACGTAACTGCCAAATAGTTTGTTTATTATGAATGAAATGTCAGAAATGTCATTAAAGATCTTCATTTCTTCTCACATGTTGCAAGTAAACTTACACTGTAGCCAGTGACATGAGAGGTTTTTGGACACAGCTTAGACGGCTGTAAACTTCTCACAGATGTCAAATGTATATTTTATTTTAGCTCCTGAGGGCTAAACAGTATTTCATTCTTCAGTATATGCTGTTCTTAATAAAGACAGATGCACCCCCTTTAAAATATTTTTTTCACCCCTAGCTGATGAACTAAGTAGTGGAAAAGGCCGCTGTGGGCTGGAGAGGCCAGAGTTGCCAACCGCTGAGCACCAAGCGATCTTCTCCCATGGAATTGTGTGAATCCAGCAAGCGCTGCACCACACACTAACCATTCTGTCAATACTTTACTGCAGGGTAAAAGTGGATTTTTGCCGCACCAGGTCCTTTCCACTTAGTCCGCCTGACACTGACTTGAATGACTTTGTCAGATGGGCAGCTGGATGAGCGGCATTGCTCTGGATCACATGTGGCCGCAGAAGTCGACGCTGCTTAGATGCTCGTTGTTTCTCACCATTTTTCTTCTGTAAGATGCACAGCAGGCAGAGGGTCGCACCCTCCTCAGAGGATGGTTGTGCAGCTCATCCCCTGCCACCCATCTGCCCCATGTGTCACCTCATCTCTCCTGGTCAAGGATCTACAACCTGTGTCGCCATCCAGGGTATGTTTTACTACTCATCTCCTTAAAGACACAAGCAAAGACACTGTGAGTCACAGATGTGTTTGTGACTCTTTCTGTCTATGCTGCCAGGCCCCATTAGAAAGTGGGAAAGTTCTATCCATCCATCCATCCATCCATCCATTAATCCATCATTGACCTTTTCATCCCGGTCAGGGTTGCCACACATATTGAGGGGGACTCAAACCCACAGCCAGACCAACCGCGGTGCTCAGAGGCCACAACACTACTCGCAGCATCCCTGTGCAGGACATAATAAAGTTCAAAAATTGAACTAATATGACGAAAAAAGGAAATTAATTTTTGTTTTAACAATTCAACAGCAGTTGTTTTGCCTCGATATCCCGTGAGCCACTTGGCCAGTCCCGGTTGCAGTGGTCCAGCGTCCATCCCAGAAACCCCCTGGCAAATGCTGGCTAAGCAGGACACCCCCTGGAAATGATGCCACAAAAGACAAACTCTATTTATGATTGTTTAGCCAACATTTTTTAAATCAATCTCTTGCAGCAAAAACAAAACATTGTGACAACAAGAGGGACATTTGAGAAGTGACAGCCGCAGCTAAATGGGCACAAACTATGATGTGGTATCATTAGATTAGTGGTTTGCAGCTGCATAAAAAATTCCCGTAATAACGTAAAATCGAAGAATCTCATAAATTTGTTCATACATCTCGTGTCTGAGCCACGTGGGGTTTTCCCTGGACTCCAGAAAGATCCTTTTCCTGCAATACGTGAAAATCTTTTTTAAAGGGCGTATCATGAGCAGTGGACAAATGTGCAAACATGAGAACAGCAAACAGAAACCTAATACTTTTAATAAAAAAAAAAAGCTAAAATGCGTAATTCACTATGTGCATCTCCCTTGGACTTGACTCCGAAATTGACAAAAACAAGATTTTTTAAGCTTTAGAGAAACAAACAAAGAGGAACAAAACCAAAACGCAAAATCAGTCCGGATATTCTGTCCATTTTCAGCATTGGTTCTTGTAATTTTTTATAGGGAAATCCTCTTAGAATGCAAAGTAAATAGATTAGGATACAGTGGGGGATTAAGGAGCGGTAGGTGCTGTCAGATTAATCCTGAGCACAGGCCGTCAACAGCTCTGACACACACATGGCTGCAGTTCAGCAGAAAGGCCCCGGCACTTAAAAGGCACATGGAGGTTTGTGTCAGGGATAACTCTCTACAGTAATCTCAAATAACAAACATAAAGTTCAGGTGTCAAAATGTCTAATGCTGGATATTGAATTTCATAACTGTTGTAGATTTAACACATTAAAAAAACTACAATATGGACAGCTTTACAGTAATGTAAAAGGTTGTGTGTCAGCCTTTGCAGGGATGAAGAATTTAGATGGATGTTTAGTTTCCCGCAGCCGTGTCCAGGCTGGAGTGTCTGCAAGCAAGGCACAAAATTCCAGCAAAACCTTTTTTATTGTTGGCATATTTTTTTTTTTTTTTTTATGAAAGAAAACGTTTAGGATATGTCTTCTGTTTTGGGGTCTGTGTGCATCAAAATTATGAGAGACTAAAGTTGGTGTTGGAAACCTCTGTGTCACATTAGCAGCGAATGGTAGATTTTACAGGGGAACAGAGAAAAAAAGCCAGTTTGAAGTTCACCGGCCCTTCAGCAAACAATTTGTCTTCAAATCCAAAGTTACTTTTTACACAAATCAAAACCAACAGAAGTTCAGTAACACAAATGACCCTCTGTTTATGTGCTGCTCATGTTCTGCAAAAACCTCAGGTAGAGGTTTCACAGGAAATGATTCCCTGTAAGCTTCATTTTTGTATTTCTATCAGCTTTAATCTAAATTAAAGTTCTTTTTAAAATACTAAAAAAATTCCATAATTTGTACAACATCCTGTTCAAGGTTTACTCATTCATCCCATAAGTATGTGGAATGTTTGTCAGTTTCTGGCCACTTTCGGCTTCCTTTACTACCTTCAAAACCAGAAGGTTAATAAGACAGATTCATTTATGCAATGAATGTGGTCCCACATTGCAGGTTCCTCTTGACTGCCAGCTAAGGTTTGGGTTATATTTATTTTGCAACAGGGACAGATAAACCATGTAAAGAATAGGCAACTAAAATAAATCAGCCCGAAAAATGTTTGCATCTTTGGAAATGTCTAGCAAGAATAGTCACTATATATTAATTAAAGTGATGTAACATTTCTCATGTGGAAATGAGACTATTCAGTTGTCAGGAAAAAAATAATTAAAAATAAATATTAGAGAAATTGCCTATCATGATTAATAGCACTACTTGAAATAAACAAAAAGACACAATAATGTTAATGATACAAATAAAACTAATTAAGAGCCACAGAAATGTGGATGCTTTTATTTCCAGTTTTTTTGGATTAATTTTTTAATTCTTAGAAAGAGGTGATTGACTGCTAATATTTGAACCCAATTTTTCACATTTGGTAATAAATGAAAATATATGGCTGAATAAACAGCTCATCAATTGTATTCTATATTAAATTAATATTCCTGTGAAGCAAATACAGGAGAAGCTACATCTTTCATATGTCATCATACATATGTCATCTTTCATATATATATGTATATATATATATATATGCATTATATATATATAATGCATATAATTATAATGCAATGAAAGATGAAATATGTATATGAAAGATGTAGCTTCTATATATCTATTTGTCTATATACACACACACACACACACACACACACACACACACACAGTATAAAACCTTTATTCTTTCTATGTTTATATAATTCTTTATTATTCTTTCTATTAATGTTCTTTCCGCTGTTCTGTGGACCTTGCATACTTGCTATATTAGGTTGTTTGGCAGTATGGCAGTAAATGATTCTTGATAAATGTGTACAGTTATTAGTCACAAGGAAATTAATCAGTAATGATTTTTTTTCTCTAAATGTCCCATTATTTTGATGGGTATTTAATATTTTTGTAGGTATTTCATGGAAAAGTCAATTAGCTCTTAATCTACTGACTAAATTATTATTTAATACATGTACTGGCTGGGAGTCCATAACATTTAGCTGCCCCAACCATAACCTCAAGTAGTATCACCAAGGGTGACCCACTTTCAACAGCAGCAAGACAACGGAGGTCCATGATCAGGGAGAAATAGAACGAGGTTATAAACAGAACAATTAATTTGTCCTTCAACATAATGGTTTTTACTGGGTCGCGTTTAGAGGTTTCGTCAGGTCGGGCGATGTCTGGAGCTACTAAAAGCTCAGTGGAAACTGCAAGCCAAAGGGGCAAAAGAGATGCATGAAACCCTGACCTGGCAGTCCTCCATTCTCTCAGATGAATGACACCTGTCACTATTCTCCATGTGGGATTTCAGGTTCTGGAGACAAAGCGGCAAGGAACAAGGCAGAGTCGTTGTTCCCCCGAATCTGGCACTTTGAAGGACCGGAGGCTCCACTTAGCTGAATACCCAGAGGCTTTTGGAAGCAAACCTCAGTGACATGGAAATTTGGGAAGATAAACACACAGTGAGAAGAGTTTGAGCACAACAACACAAGAAACATGGTAGAAGAAAATTTTTAAAAAACTGTTATTCCCAGTTTAGCTATGGAACATCTTCCGATGAGCAGATTAAAATGTTTTATTTCAATTTATATTCCTGATGGTGAATTTTACTTGGAACAGAATAATAATATAGCAGCACTTATTGAACCTGTGCTTAAACCAGCCCAAAGCAGTAGAGCCCCACAGGATCGAGTCTGGAGACCTTCATTTTACATTTGTTTGAGACAGCAAAGTTAGTACCTTTTTGGAGGCCCTGTTCCAAATTAGACATTAAGTAAACACAGGGCTTGTGCTTCACTACCAGGCACAAAACTCAAGAAAACTGACACATTTTGCAAAAACAAGGACAAGCCAACATCAATTTAAACCTGAGACTTCATGCACATTAGCATATCATTAATAAATGTTGTTATAATTGCTGGGAATCACATATTAATTAAGTTTGCCACATACATTATAACATCAGCAAATGTGAATGTGGCAGTTAAGACTGTGGGCTAAACATGACTTAAACCCGTGGAGAAACACATTAATGCTCTTGAGATTAGTTCTGCACATTTCGTTTGCCTGCCACGCATCCCAACTTCAAAGGCACAAGTGGCAAAGTCAGAATATAAAAAGTGAACTTCGTGCTGTTCTGTGGAGTATGTGGGGGCTTCTAGATTGCACAAACTCTACCTACACCCTAGAAACCCCCCAACAAGTATAACTGAAATATAAACAACCTATATGAGCAACAATAAGACTCAAAATAATGAAATTGCTGTGTAGGTCAGGGCAAATCTTATAATGGAAATTATTACTGCTACTGCTGAACAGCGGGAAGAGGTGTCGTTTGGATGAAGAACTATGTATTACAACGTGGTAAAAATGCCAGGTTTACTTTTAAATGTTTACTCACTTATGTTTGTTTCAGCACAGTTTGGCACGCAGTTGTCTCGCAGACTTCTCAGGAAGTTCAACAGCAGCATAAAACACCAGATCATTGCAACTTATTCTCCACTTTGTAAAGTATGACTGTTTTGCTGGTTTCGCCCTATACTGTAGTGCAAGTTTAGTGCAGACCCCTTGATTTTAAACACAGCACGATATTCCTTTCAGTAGCTGTTTGAGAATTGCCTTGTTTACATACTTGGCTGCATGCATTGTAATTAAATAAGAAAATATGGACTTTGCTAAAAATTTGACTCTGGCAAGAGCCTTAAATTTAAATTATAGATACATATTCATATCCAGTATTATACAGCAGTTCAAAATCATTTGATTCTTTGAACACAAAGGAGATATTATCATCTGAGTTGTTTGCAGTTTATTGTAACCTGTGTAATTTTACTTTTCCCGCTATTTCACAATAAGGCGACTGCAATCATTTTCAGTTATAGCGCATGTTCAGTATACAGAGGCAAAATGGCTCAAAATGATAATAAAAAATAATAATAACGAAACTGTATTACCAGTTTAATATTAATTTGTATGCATGAATTTTAAAGGCTTTTTAATCCATCCATTCTAAAACACATTTGTGCAAAACGAATGAGCATTAATCTTAACTGCAACTGTATAGAAGAGTCTGTGTTGCCACACCTGTCTGCTGGGCACAAACATGGCAAAATTTAAGTGATCAGATTGAATTTCAGATTGTGATGTAACAAGTTTATACAAATTCCAGATGTCAGTTGGTAATATCATTTTACTGCACATTTATTTTTTATATTATGTGCGGGGGAAAAAAATCTTGGCTCCCAAGTCCCAGCCTGACTAATTTTAGCTACCAGATGCTTGTGCTTCAACATTTATTCTACCAACAGATTGGTTTACAGAGCAACATACTGCGCACCACACTTTTACACCATGAACTATAGTCCTCAAAATGTGGGAACTGCATAATGAAGATTGTGGAAGAGTGAGATGTAGAAACAGGCCCCGGCAGCCCTGCACCCACCTGCCCCCGGTGCGGAGCTGCTGGGTTTGAACATTTTTCCGATGGGTTGGGCTTTTCTGACTGTCAATCTGCAGTCTGGCCTTTTAAAGCAACAGGTCTTCAAGTTGCGCCGTAAAAACAGCCCTGAGCACCATTCTGATATATTTTTCATTTCCAGGTCTGAACGTTGAGCACAAAAATAATTTTACCCTTTCTAAACTAGTTCTGCTCTGATCTAAAAATACACATCACCTCACCAGATGTGGAACTGCATTATGCAGGTAATGCTTGGGACAAATTACATGGAGATAATGGGAAATATTTATAACAGTAAATTGGCCAATTTTTTTATGGGAACGTGAAACATTTTTACAGGAACATGAAAGGAAATATATTTTTTACAGCTTCCAAACAATAGCTGTAATTTTGTACTTGGTTTTGCACAAACAATATTCTCTTACTAAATAAATGATAAATACAAATTGCATAATTTGAAAGGGCATAACTTTGGTTTTGAGGGACCTGAAAAATATTAGTAAGAGAATTTAGTGGAGTTACACGCAAAGCCTGGGGAGGACAAGTATGGTTCCTCACGCTCTGGAGTGGGTGTATGACCCACCCCACCCCTCTGTTTTACCTGTATATAAATTCAACATAAATTAACTTAATACTAAAATGCCCTCTCTTTGCAGCACTCATCAGCTGGTGTGCTTCCTGCACGAGAGCCGTGTGTTCCAGAATACTCCTCTTTAAGCAGACCTGATCAGTATTAACTTAGTCACCCTAAACGAATGAGAGCTGTAATTATTATAATTACCCAGTTGCAGAAACAGGATATTCTGGGTGATATTTAAGATGACTAGGACCAAGGATGCTCCATTGTACCTGAGTAACAACTGTGCTCTGTCTTTGAGTCTATTGAGAACAACCAGCTAGTCTGATATAGCAGCAAATGTCAAAATTGGTGAAAATTCATAAAAGGCTGGTCAGAAATGTTATAAAAATGTGGGTCTTGGGACGGTTCCATTAAGGCAGAATTTTTTAAGGAGGAATTTGAAGGAGGGCCAAGGTCAGGCAGCGCATGTTTGAGGCAAACCTTTTGTTGCTCACATTTTCTATTTTTAATAAAGCTATATGCTGTAGCCATCATCTCTGAGCAGATTTTGTTCTGTTACACACCTGGCAGGGAAACCAGATTAGTCACCTGATCACACAACACGATCGCCAAGGTGCAAAGAAGGGAACAAAAAACAGGTTTAGAACCACAAAGTGCTGCTCTCTCTGATCCTGGTCTTTTTTGTTGTGGTGCATTTTATTCACTCACACAGTCAGAGGGCCTCAGACAGCAGTCAAGCCTGGAATGACATTTATTCATATGAGTCAAATATACAGCTAATGTTTGTGGCGTAAGATATAGATTCAGGTCACTTACTGCATTTGTCACCTGTGTGCCTGTTGAGGTGTGTTTGGGCTCTAATGTCTTCCTACTCCAGGTGAAAGAAACCGGGATTAGATCCTTTTCATTAGTTTTGTCTAATTGTCCATTTTTCTTTACAACCTCCAAAGGTGCTAGACGATAGGAGACAGGCAGCGTATTTCTCTCTTGCTGAGATTCCCGAAGAATAGAAACGTTTTTCAGCCTCCCTATATGCTGTACAGTATATATTATAAAGGTGTTAAACAGAGTTTTTAAGTTGTACTGAAATAAAGAGGCATAAAAGAAGAATAACAAATGAAAACTTCTGTTTTTGTGCAACAACTTTTTTCAAAATGCGTGAAACAGATGCAGTGACTCTCATACGGTGGGATTAGAATGTTGGGAAGAAGAATGAAAACAAGAGCAACAAAAATGGCGCCACCGAAGACAAGTCATAACATTCCCACGAAAGCATATTTCGTTGAGCTCAATATTTACGTTGTGTTTTTAGTGGGATTGCAGTTGGCCTGATGACTCATATCCCAGTCACTAAGCATGTAGCTAATATTTTTTGTAAGATTCTGCTGTTTTATTAACCCTGCTGCTCAACCTCAGCGACAGATGCTACCACAAAGTGGATGTTTTCCTCCCCCGAAAAGCTCAAACCCAACTTGACACTCAAACCCAGTTCAAAGTTGCACGGGGCTCTTTCGCCTCCTGTCTGAGCCTTGGAGGTTGGCATTGTTAGCTGCTTAAAGATCATGCCGCCATGTGTCCAGTCTGAGAGGAGGCCGGTGAGCGTTGGGGGGGGGTTGGGGGGGGTTGGTCTCAAAGACGGAACAACAGCATGCAGAGAGAAGCCCGTGTCAAAACACCCGTCACGCCAGTCACTTCAGTAAACATGTCACTGAGATTCCCATCGTGACAAGAACGCTGGTGTGTTGGGGTGGTTGGGAGAGGGGAGAGAAGGGGGGGCAGCTTAAATGCGTGGTATTAGTGGAAATGTTGGGCTATTTCCCAGACTTACGCCTCCTTTCCGCCCTCCCCATACAGCGCAGCTTTCCGCGCACCACGGTGAAGCCACAAACCAATTGTGCTCTTCTGTGGCTCCTCTGCAAGCCAGCAGATCGCTGGAATGGTGCCTCCTCTCCATCGTGCTAAGCTTTATTGGCTCAACATAAGAAACAATGAAACTTCATTTGAGACCAGATTAGGCTGCTGAAATAAAATAAAAAGTATGAAAAAAATTTAAAATGGAGGAGATCGCCTTTCTTTTCAGATGACATTGTCTTTTTTTGTGGCATCTTGATGAGCTTTCTTGCATTCTGTCACTAATGCTACGCGGACTGGTAGAACTGGGTTTTTTTTGGCAGCCAAATTGCTGTAACCCTCTTATTTGATGTTCTAAAAAGAGCTTAAGTTGGTCCATCCTCTTTGGGCTGCGCCTGTCTAAATTGGCCAATGCCGGCAGGATTTCGGATAGATGGCGAGAGCTTAGAAGAAGATGTGATTGCCACAGCCTGCAGTTGTGCAGTCAACAGCCATGGAAAACCCATAGGGATAAATGAAGAGGAACATTTTTATCTAATACATACAAATCCATATAAATATTTAACGTGTTAGAGAGACACCGTTCCCCTACCCCCCCTCCCACCCCCCAGTCTCTGAAACACGTCGAATGGCTCTTCCCAGTTCCCTTTTATTTTTAAACTTTCTGAAGACTCCTCCTGACAAAAGTGGATTTTCCTCACATTCTGCACCCGCCGCTCATCTCTGGACATGACATGAATTATAAACATATTTCTTCAGCAAGCCGGGATGCTCCCTAATGAACATTTGTTGTTTTTGGATGTGTGTAAATGTCTATTCAGCACTGATGACAAAAGATGGACATGGTCTCTGTAAGCCTGTTCTTTACATAATGCCATGTTACTTGTGTGCTGTAATTCTCAAAGGCAGGAAGCACCTCAAGCACCTTCATGTGCACATAGTTGTCCCTGTACCTGCAGGTTAAGCACGTTGCCAGTTTGCTATATAATATATAATGTGTATATACAATAAATAACGTTTTCATCCTTGTAGACTCAGGCAGTAAAGAAAAAACAAACACGCATCTTCATGTCTGTGTATTGGTCTCTGTCGGTTTTGTTTGTTCTTTATGCACAACTTTGTTTTCCAAGCTACACACTTGAAATTTGGCCCACAGGTACTTCTCATCTTAAGTTGGGTTTTGGCGTAGTCAAGTTCATTAAACTCCAACATTTTTTTTAACACTATTTTGGAAATTTTAAATTGTAAAAGGCCTGGAGAAGTTGGAGTAGTGACATCACATGCAGAGCATATGTATGTGACACACAGATTTTTCCCTAAACACACACAGTCATACTTTTTCAGTTGAACACAAACAAATTGAAAGGCAATAAAGTTTTGTAGCATATCATTTGTTGTTACCATCTGCACGTCACTGCAGGCGTTGTGTGTTGCTCCCAGTATCATCCACCTCTTCGATCAGAGGAGCTGCAGTTGGTCACTCTGGTCACGGTGACTGTGGACACCGTTACCAATGTGTTCGTCCCAAGATGGGAACCCCCACCTCCTTCCCCATCCTCACACCCTTCCAAAGTGCTCATAACTCCAAGGTCTCCTGCTCAAGTAGTGAAATACAAGCCAGGCATGTGCTGCTGTTTGAGGATGTCAGGCTCTGACATTTTAAAGCTAATGGGCTCTTCAGGTGCAAAATGGGGGGTGAAGGTGGGAGAGGTGGATCTCGGAGGATGAAAAGATAAAGCTTTTCCACTTTGCAGCCCCGGAGCCTGGGCTGCTTTGTTAGATGGTGGTGGTAGAGGGGGTGTGGTGGTGGTGGCGGTGGTGACATAACAAGCAAGTGTTGGACATTCCTTGTGGCTAAATGTGCTGGAGAAAACCCTGTCTCACATTGTCCCTGTGACAATGGCCTATCTGCCTGGATCAGTACACTTGACAGCCAGGCTCGTGATACAGTGATTTTTCCAAGAACACTGTGAAGTCTCCGCCACCCTTTATAGCGCAGAAGCTGAGACTGCTGGCACACATGACGATGGGGAGGGGGTGGTATAAAAAGACTGAGGAAAAAAAAGAACAAATTGGAAAGTGAAAGAAAGCAAGTCAGACTGCTGTTGCCTGGAAGGAAGGCGCAGCAGCATGAAGTCTGACACGGCAAGAGGCCGACCCAGGGGAAATACCGCCGTTCTCTCCACAATAGGTCCTCCACTTACAAACATAAGTAGGACCTGAAGTCTGGTTGTAACTCTATTTGTCTGTAAATTCAACTGCTACGAGGGAAATTTATTTATCATTTATCAACGTGAAACGACATTAAAAGTCGAATAAAATTGTCACATTTCAAAAATATGTCGCCACAACTTAATGGGCACCCATTGTGAGTGTTTCATAAGATAAGCACCGCTGGCATCTGGCTGCTTTCACTTTGCTTTGTTATTAATGCAGTCAAAAAAAAGCGCAGTAATAGATCTGTTAGTTTATTTGTGGAGGAGGTTCTTTCAAAGACGCTGTGGTGCTCCATGGGCGCCTGATGCAGGGGGTGACCGGTTGGAAGGGGCGCCTCACAGGGGTCTTTAATGGCATGCATGAAAGAAACAGGGCAACATGCATAAAAAGAAACATAAAACAAGTCTAGCTGGAGTCCCCTGTCCCTTTAAATATTGTCACTACACCTGTCCCACATCAGCCCTGTAACCCCAAGGCTGTGCCGCTACATTCTAAAATATAAAAAATATAATAAATGAAAAATTAACCCTTTAAAACTTGGGCTACATTAAAACTAAAAGTAAAGTGACTTCTTCAAAAACTCCTATTTATTGTGGATTGTTACCTGATTTATCCAATAAACACATTCATCATCTCTGTTAACAGTCAGAATCAACAGATACTATTAATCCAGCCCCACAGCACTACTCAATTCGGGGGCATTTTACTGTCACCGGTGGACTTCTGGGAAATATAGGTTGCATTGCCCTGCACTAAACCAACTTCCGAAAATCAACAAGTGAAGAAAATACAATTAAAAATAAATGCTTAAAAAATGTTGTGTAAATCAGATATATGTGACAGGAGGCCTTAGTTTATGTAAAACTGAACACAACTGACAATTGAAGTGTCATTAACCTTGTTTCATTTTTATGTGCTTGATTTTGATTTTTATTAGATAATCATTGTAACAAGTGAAAATGTACATATACTGTAGTATAAAGAACAAAATGTATCATCTCTTTTACACAAATTGCATTATGTCTTTAAAATCCTTATTTATGAATCATTTCAAAATTATTTTCCACTCTCATAGCAGGGAGATGCGATTAATACGAATAAATTTTTGTCCCGTTTTCAACCAGTCAGGACAAAAGCTCTGTCTGTGAACCATTCAGCTGAAAAAGAATTCGGTTTGGAAGCACCTTATTGTGAGAAAAAAAGAGATGAGAAACGCAAAGGCAGTGGTAAAACATAAGCCTGGTTGAGTTTAAGCAAAACATTGGCTGTGCGGGCAGATACTCAGGGAAAGGCGACGGTGAGAGAGGGGACTGTAGCCGCCTAACAAACTTAAAGCTCAGTGAGCCTGTGGCGGCCTGTCTGGCTACAGTCTCCATGGCAATGGTTACGTGACTGACAGGACTCCACGTCTCTGCCAAATACAGCCACTGGCGCAGCCTAATAAGTTCAGCTGCACTGAGTCCAGAGTTAGGAAAGATGTTTTATTTTGGACAAATGTGTCATTTACACAATATGTGGAGCACAAAGTCAAACCTGTAGTGCCAGCACGTACAAGAGGCGTCTTGCCTCAATCCAGCTGCGTTCATTTGTGTATGTATGTATGTGCATGTTTGTGCACACGTGTGTGTTTGCACCACCAGTTTTCTCTTGCACGCTCAGAGCCGGGGCCACCCCCCCAACACACACACACACACACACACACACACACACACACAAACAAGCGAACAAGGCAAATGTGAACCAGCAGGCTGACCTCCATTTTTTCCCTTTTTAAAAATATTCTCCGGCAAAAAATTATTCCTAATGACCCCTAAATTTGCCAGTTTTCTCTACTGATCCAATTAGGGTTGCAGTATTGATCTGAATTGGAAAGTGTGCTGGTCCAAATGAGCCAAGCTGGAGTCTGAGAGCGAAAAGCCGCAGGGTTGTACATATTTCTTCCGGTAGGTAATGCTGAGGCAGCGCAGTGCAGTTGCTCAGTTGGGCTGCTGTATTAACATGTACAAATGCACACAAATAGACCGGGGCTACGACGGCTCTTCCATCCACCCCAACCCCCCTACTGATGCCTCCTCCGCCTCCCGCCTCCACCTCCATCCTCTTGCGTCCTGCCTTGTTGCTGTCCAAGGATACGAGCCGCTCCAGGTTAAAACGAGGGGCCTTGTGAGTCATCAAGGACGTAATTAAGAGGCTTAAGAGAGGGCTGCACATGCACGTCCCCCCAGGAGCGCCCCCAGCTTTTAACCTCGTTGCAAAGTGTTAAACACCTCCATTTCTCCCCCTGCTCTGCTCCCTGTGTCCGCAAGCACATTGCTGCTTCTATGCAGTCACAGGATGGGGGAGTAATTAAATACAATTATCGTGTGTTTTTCCCTTTTTTCCCCACCTATTTTCTCCCCTGAGGAAACACCTGACCACACACAGCTCATATTTCATACCACAGTCAGATGAAGAAGGCAGATGACAGAATGTTATCAGTGCACAAAGCAACGGTGCAAAAACTCCCTGTAAAGCAAGCAGTGCTGTTTGCTGCCTTTCCACAAATATCTCTTCATCATCAAAAGGCCACACGTGAACTATGAAAGATCTCAGAGGGAAGAAAGTGTGTGTGTGTGTGTGTGTGTGTGTGTGTGCGCGCGCGCGCACATGCAGGTATCCCACTCTTTACAACATCTTTTTGCATTTCTTGCTTGACAATATTGGGAAGAGCAGAAACTGAAATGTTAACAACACTAGAATCTAAAAAAACTGCTATTTAAGTCAAATTTAAAAAATGTAGATTCTGGGTTCTGACTTTTTCTTCAACTTTTATAAAATACCAAGAATGCAGTGACCCTCCTCAGTTGAATGTCAAACAGAGGACTTAGGAGATAGGACTGTGGGAATGTGAGCTTTATTTTGCTACACTGTGTTTTACCCCTTTTACACAGCCTACAATTTCCAGAGGAGAAATTTAAGGTACATAACCTTGATCAAGGGTAGTACAGCTAGAGATGGGATTCAGCCTGTTTTTTCTTTTTTTTAAACTACTAATAAAACTACTACAATAAATAAGTGAAACTGTCACGTAAAAAGTAAAACTCATTTATAAAATACTAGCTAAAACCAGCAAATACTTATAATACATGACAGTAACAAAATTTATATATATATATATATATATATATATATATAAACTTCTTATAAGGTTAAAGGAAATTTACCAGCAACTCCACCACAGAAGATAGGCAGTCCCCTGGCCTGTTCCAGGGAGCTGCCAAACTCAGCCTACCTTTGTGGGTATTAAACACATCTTTGCCTATTAAATTAAAATTGTTAAATACAAACACATGAAAAAAAGGGCTAAAGAACTCAACAAACAAAGGATGAATATAGACACCCACCTCTGTGAAAAACTAAACTACACTACAATAACAAAAATCTAAATATAAATAAATAAATACATTTATTCAGCCTTCAACCGTTTTCTTTCCCAGATCAGAATGGACATGCATTGACACATAGTGTCAAGCATCTCCAACTGTCCCCCTCAACTTTATTCTTTTTAAAAGTACTAATAAAACCACTACAATAAATAACTAAAACCATCACATTGAAAGTAAAACTAGTTCATAAAATCCTAGTTAAAACCAACAAATATTTATAATACATGACGGTCATGAACTAAGACAGTTAAAAACATACCCCAAGGCTCTAATTAAAAGGCTAAAGGAAACTTACCAGCAAACTCCACCGCAGAAGATCAGTGGTCCCCTGGCCTGTTCCAGGGTGCTGCTGAACTCAACCTACCTTTGTGGGTATTAAATACGTGTTCCCCTTTTAAATTATAATTATTAAAGACAAACACATGAAAAACTAACCAAAGAACTAATTAACAAACAAATGATAAATATAAACAAAAAACCATACATCATATAAACACCCACCTCTGTGAAAAACTTAACTACACTACAATAACTAAAATCTAAATATAAACAAACAAACAAATAAATAAATATATAAATATAACGGCCAAAATATATATGGCTGTCAAACACATACACAATATATATAAATAAATACTCAAAATATACAACTAAATATATAAAAGTGAATAAATAAGTAAAACCCTACACCTAACATAAAACATGAACACACAAAAAAGGTAAACACATACACTGACCAAAAATAAGGGTCGCAGGTCCTTGTATCTGAAAATAGATGTGTGCTACTTACCCAAGATGGAGAAGATACCACAAAAACTCTTGAGGCTACAGTCAAAAGTGGCCTTTTCAACTCTCTTTGGCTTCTGTGTAGCCCCACTGCATAACATCCATCTCCATCCTAAAATTGAGGTTGGCCCGGATTTTTGAAAACACTCCCTGGACACCCAAGTCTGCCCCTGTTTGGATCAACTGGGATCTTGCGTTCCGAAGCATTTGCTTGGTCACATTTATCACCAGCCACACCTGGGTGGCCTCGGCCTTCTGAACGCCAGAGTTCCTCCCCTTCAACACTTTGTCATATGTAAATAGCATCTGCAGTTGAATCTTTCTGCACAGGCGACTTACCAAGAGCCAGACCCCCCTTACCTACTCACAGTCCCAAAAGGCATGAGCATGGGTCTCCCTCTCACCAAAATGGCTCTGTGGACAGTGTGGGTGGCTGGACAGATGGTGCCTATACAGTGTGTCCCTCAGTGGCAACTTACCCAAAAGGCAGTGCCAATTCAGGTCCTGCAGGTTCTGGTCGAGCCCCTTGGGTTGAATCCTGGCCCAGGTGCTGTCCTCACGGCCCAGCAGAGCCCGAGTCCCCCTCCTCTCCAACGGGGCCTTATACAAGGCCATGTGTTTGAGGAGGGTGCCTGCTTTGATCCCTGCTGCAGTGGTCTTACCCCACTCAACAACGTGCCTGTAATGAGCAGGCTGGATCTCAGGCCGGGTCTCGGGTGTTCGGCCCGATGTTGGTCCAGGACTTCACCAGGTGACGCACTGGACGGCCCAGCCAAAGACGCACAAAGTGCTGATGAGGATGTTCCAACAGAGGGACCAGAGGGTCACAAACCTAGGAAAAGAAGAAGCAATCCAGTTTCAAGGGCATATCTGGCACGTCCCTTCCCCCCTCCTCCTTAGGAAGGTACATGACTTCCCTCTTCACGTACTCATACCTGCCCCCCCAGACAACATCAAAAATGTCCTTCCTAAGGCATCTTCTCATAAAGACAGGCAGGGAGTACACCTGCGCTAAGTACAGCAACATGGGGAGGATGTCCACCTTCAGGGCAAAGGTCTTCCCTATAAAGGAGAGGGACCTGGTCCTCCACAATCCCATTTTTCGTCTGGCCTTTGCCAAGCGTTCCTCCCAGTTCTCCCTGGCCGTATCTTCCGCAAGGAAGTTGACCCCGAGCATTTTGAGAGAACCGTCGCATCTGGGAAAACCCCCGATGCCGTCTGCCCTGTTTTTCCAACTGCCAAAGTACTTGATAAGTGACTTGCTGAAATTCAGCACCGCACCGGAAGCACGTCCGAACTCCTTGACCAGGTCCAGCGCCCGACCGAGAGATCGGTCTGAACACACAAACAACATGGTGTTGTCCACGTACTGGGCCAGCTTTACAACCTCTCCACCACTTCCCAGCAGGAGAAGGCTGTCGATTCCAGGACGAATGCGAACAGCGGCTGCCAGCGGCTCAGTGTAGAGAGTGTAAAGGAGCGGGGAGAGCGGGCAGCCCTGCCTCACTCCACTAAGCTAGGGCAGCCACCCACCAAGGGAGCCATTGATGGTAACATGGCTACCTACCTCCGTGTAGAGCATTTTCACCCATCCCAGGAACCTAGGGTCAAAACCCATCTTCCTCAAGGTGTTAAACAAGAAGCTGTGGTCAACTTGATCGAATGCCTTCCCCTGGTCCAAGCTGACCAGAGCTAAAGAGACCTTTCAGTCTTCCACCTAAGCAATCACGTTCCAAGCCAAGTGCAAGTTTCAGATAGCTGATTGCCTGGGATCGCCACAGGTTTGATCCCTGTGGACCAAATTGGCCATTACCCGCTTCAGGCATTCAGTGAGAACCTCAAGATGAACTTCACGTCTACACAGAGCATCGTGAGGGGTCTCCCGTTGGCAAGATCGGCTTTATCGCCTTTCTTATACAATAAGGAGAACTTCCCGGTCCTCATACTTCTGGTAAGCATGCCCCAGCTAAGCACCTTCTCAGCTACACGCAAAAACACCGGCCCTAAGACGTCTCAAAAGGTGGAATAAAATTCCAGGGTGTCTAGGTCAGGAACCTTGCGCCGGTTCATTTTCCAAGTACTTCGGTCAGCTCACTCAAAGCAATGGGGCTTTCCAGGCTGCCAAGGGCGCTCTGGGGGATGGAGGATGACACCTTATCTAAAAAGCTCCTTTCTAACACCAGGTCAGTTTCCCTAACTTTAAAAAGGTTCCTATAAAAATCTCCAACCTTTAACCACTGTTTACACACTGGGCAAAAACACACCGTCACAGCTCTCAAACAAACTGAACATGCAAAGGGTTGACATTCCCCCTTAACGCCTCACAATGGTTAGCCCACATAGCTATTTACACACGTGCTGCAGCAGTGGATGATGGGAGAGCCACAGCCCCCCCAGTGCACCTACATTACAACAACAGAAATACAGAAAAAGAAAATCTAACCTAATTTGTTCACTGGCTCTATTTCTTTTTTGGTTTAGGTGATTATCATTCAAAAAAATTTTGCCACACAGTATGGGGGGGTCCTCCCCGGGTGCCAAATTCCTTAGGTAACCTAGTGTCAGGGTGGGCTATAAAGGCATAACCATAACAAGCTCGCTGTGATAACATCAAACGCATCAAAGTCTTCACAACCCTCAAAGACGGCTAAAAGACATCTGTCTGAGACAAGCAAGTCGGGTCCCTCTAAACAGCTGCGGTCGAAACCCGGTCTTGACCTCTGCCGTTTCCTCATCTTCATACAGGGACTCCGAGACCATTTAGGAGTCGAGGTTTTACAGTTACACCATAAAGGTGAGTTTCAAAAGTCTGTGGATCTGTATTCTTTTTGAATTTTTAATGTGTTTTTTGTCTGCTAACCGGTTAAGCTGTCTCAAAGTCGCGAACAATATTCCCAGGTTTATTCCCCACCACTTCAGGCAAGACCAGTGCCACCCTTATCTTCTGCTACATAATGAAGGTCCTTTGAAGGTGTAGCAAAGTAAGAGATGAGTCAAAAATTAATCTAGGCTCTGATGACAACACTCTTTTTTTTCAAATGATAAAATGATCTGTTTGTAGCTGACATCACACAGACCCGTATGAAAATGCTCCGAGTTTCAATTTTTACCAAATACTTTCTCATGTGATTTTATCTGCTTTTCTCCAAAAGCTCAAATGAGCACAGTACAGCTGCTGTGCAGCCACCTCATTAGATCAGTATATGCCGCCATATAAGTGTATGAAATTTAACAAAGTTTGATGTTTTCTATCATAAAATGCAAACTAAAGTGTTTATTAACTGCATCTCTTACAACTGATATGTTCATAGAAAATCACAACTGAAGGCTTTATAATAAACAATAATAGAATAAGAGTGAATCATTCTTGTTACAGCTGGTTAAAAAAGAACAAATTGGAAAAACACTGATGTCAGTCATTAGTCATTCATAAATTTAGCCATAAATTAATTTGATTTATTGCAAAAGCGCTGTAGTTTTCTCCCCTCCTGTGGCTCATCAGGTTAGTGCAATTTTTATCCACCATCCGCCATTTCAGGACAAGTGACAACTAGATTTTTTAGGAAAATGAGTAGTGAAACACAGCAGAATCTCTGTGACCCGTAAACATTTTTTTATTTTTCCGACTGCAATGCCTGATTCCGCGTAATCTTCAGTAATGTTTTGTTATTATTTTGTACTTGAGTATTTCAAGCTTGTAGGCCTTCCACAAAAGGTCCAACATTTTAAATAATGATGCAAACAGTTTGGGCTAAAGATAAGTGAACTGCAGAAGACTAAGAAAAAGAGCTTAAGAAAAAGAAAGAAACCGAGCCAACATTAAGCTTAATGCAATATTTCTTTTCTTATTCACAGACAGCAGATGTCTAGACGGAACCCAGGATCGGATATTCATTAATGTTATTTATTTAAGAGCTTTAACAGCTCAAATTCAGAGCTTAAGACTGCTGATAAATCTGCTTTTTACCATTATTTTAAGAGGGGCGATTAGGAAATAAATGACAAAAGAATATGTTACACATCTGAGAGCAGCAGGATGGCAGCACAGAACACACACATTACAGGCACTGGGTGTGTGACACACTTGCACAATTCAACATTAAATCGTTCACATCCCTCCGTGGACCCCGGCATACTTTTTCTGCGTGCGTCGGGATGAGCAGGTGATGCGCAAGTGAGGTGCATTCTGGGCACACGGGGTGGATGTAGATGCCATACCAGTGGAGGGGAGAAAAAAGCAGACCGCCCGCACGGGGCGACGATCTGATTCCGCAGCCAAATTCTTATTTAATTACACGTCACATCACACGGGTGGCACTTGCTGACGAATGCAGTAATTGGACAAATTATCTGCTTGGGATCAAGCGGTAATTAGAGCTGTAGACTGTCATCGTTGAGCAGAACACTCCAGAAAACAAGCAGCCAGATCCCCCCACCACCACCACCACCACCACCACCCAGCCCTCTCAGTGGACCAACAAGTTTCTTTTAGCACAAGGCCCTTTCTAACTCCTATTGTTTCTCTGAAGACAATGGCAACGGGGGCTGTCATGCTAGGTGGCACTCGGGGGGGACCCATTGGTTTTGCCCACCCAACCCAACGCAGCATCGAAGGGACTAGATCTGACGGAACAAGGGGGCCCCCATGCCGGGCCAGGCTCTGGTACTCGCCCTCCCTCTCCGTGGGCAGGTTAATTTAACTTGTGTAGCTAATTAAAGGGGAGGGCGGCCTGTAAGGTGAAACGTCAATGCCTTTGGCTCGCGCCCGCTGCTTCCTTTGTTGTTTTAAAAGTGGCCGTGAGAGCGTTAATAATTTGTCACTTTCTGTCCTTTCTTTCCCACTCTCTCTTATGTTGCTTAAGAGATAGAACTGTAGTCCTTTCTGTGGCCCCCCTCCCCCCACCTTGCTCTCTATTCTCCTCCCTTTCAAGGCCCAGAGCCCCCCTGCCCCACCTTTTCAATTGGGCCGCTAAGCGGCGCTCAGCGGGACGAAAGAATTGGGACGGCAGTCCTTCGGCACCACCCGAGGAGAGGTGGTGCGGGGCACTAAGAGGAATGCCACAGTCGCGGTGACCTGTCGGTGGGGCTGTCCCAGAAGAGGAGGCTCTACGGCGTCCTGCATCCATCACCTTAAGACGGGAGCTGTAGAGCTGCATGTTCCATCTGTTTCTCATTTGGAAATTTCTCCTGTTAAGAGCAGGGACAGGGCAGCATGGTGGTGCAGCAGGTGACATCGCTGCCTCAAAGCAGGTTCAATTTCAGATGGGTCTGTGAAAGTCTGGACCAGTGATGCCACCGTCATTTTGAATATTGTTTGTTTTTGTCCAGCAGATGCTGTGACAAGTTATGTAAATAGCAGCGTAAGAATTGTGACTGCAGCACTTGGGCCTGTCGGATGTGAGTTTGAATCAGACTGTCTCTGTGGAGCTTGCCTGTGTGTGTGTATGGCCACCCTGTGATGTACGCTCCAGAGTGTAGTATTGTATCCTAGTGCTCTGCAATTCCAGGATAGGCTCTGGACCACCATGGCTCTGAACAGGAAAATGCAGGAAATGACAGTGTAAGGATAGTATTTCAGCAGGAAGTGGGATCTGAACTGAGAACCTTCAAAAACCTTGCAAAACAAACATGTCTAACCATGTCTCAAAGTACAGCACCTGCTCTCCTTCCCCTTGACTCGCCGGACTTACCATTTTCCCCTTCTTCTGCCTTTCCTAATTCTCCGGTACAAGTGTCTTCAGAGCTGTGCATGACATGGAATCCTGGTGCACCAGTGAAATAACTGTCTTGTCCCATGAAATAATTGCTAATATCCTACGTCAGACTGTCCCCGTCTGCTCACCATTCTCACAACTTCTCTGATTTCTCAAAATCCAATTTCAGAAGCAAAAAATCTACACTGACAAAAAAAGCCTTCATATTAAAGAACAATTTTAAAAGCACTTCAATAAACGTCCCTGAATTCCAACACAGATTATGGCCTGGAGACTGGATTTCCTTTCAGAATGTGGTGCCTGACTATTCCTCTTCAAGTTGGGCACAAAACAAACAAAATAAAACAAAGCAAAGAATTGACTATCTGCGTTTCAAGTTGACACGGGGAAGAATGCGGAGCTGAGACAAGAACAGGATTTATTTTTGGTTTTTTTTCCCCCTCCTCAAGGGAGGAAGTAACAAAAGCGGTACCTTTAACGTGACGTTTTGATGCCAAATAAAATAATGGATCAAAATAATGTAATCGGGAGCTTTGATTCACAGAAGGTGGGAGCTTTTTGAAAACAAAGCATTATTCAGGGAAAATGGAAACCATCGAATTTTGTGCATTTCACAGCAGCCCGAGCAGCAGAATAGCTGTTTTAGGGCAGCCTGGGCCAGTATAAGGGGATAAACAGAGGTCAGCATATAATTACTGGTCAAATACCACACTTGCATTATAAAAGGATTAGCACCATTTGCACTGCCTGACCCCATTAACTAGGCTGAGAAATATTAGCATTTTTTGTCTGTTTCTATGCTTTCATTTATTCTTTGCAAAACCCAAAGCTGAGCAACAGCAGCAAAGTCCCAGGAGGAGCCCTGCTGTTGTACCCTTACTTATCTTAACCTGTGCCTTTTCCAACTGGCTGATGGTTTAACTGGTTAAGGACATGAACTTGTCATTGGAAGTGCAGCAGTTCAAGCCTTCAAGGTTGTTCATATTACTGTGATCAAATCCCCAAACCTGAACTGCTCCTAAACTCTCGGTAAGTGTCACTTGATGAAAGCAGGAGAATAAGAATAACTGCCAAGGAAAGATGCATCTACTGAGCTTATAAACATTTTTTTTGTCACATCTCAGGTGGTCCTGTGTGAGCTTCTCTACCCCAGCTTCACTCGTACCAAAGTGGTAGGAATTAGCTTAAAATTGTCACTATTTTATTAAGTTTCACTGATTACCTACCAGAAGGGGTTGAGCAGGGCTTGGCACATTGTATCATCAAAATGTGTGATTTCATCTTGGATGTATAATAAGGGTCCGCTTCCCTGTTCATATAATAAGTTGCAATATTCATACCGCAAGATCCCAATCACTTTTCGTCCCAAACCAATTTTTACAGTTCACATCCCAGAAGTGGTGCGTTGGTGATAATCTGTGAAATAAAATGAGGGAATTTCATACACACAGCTGGAGACCTGCTGAGACTGTTCATGAACCATTGTCCTGCTCAAAGGTACATCTGTGATATTCGCTTTATATGCACAATTAATCTATGTCATAAGAACATACATGGAGGACATCAAGGATCTGAGCTGAAGGTCCTTAAATGCTGCTCAAGGAAAAGACAGCAATTAGATGAATTTGCTGACATTTATAAAACATATAAAATGCATTTGTTCAAAATACCATACAAAGCAAATTTCTATGTAGTGGCCTAATTCAGTATTTACTCTGCTTTATATTGCATCGGTTCTGAGTTGCTCAGCATTTGAAAAAAGGATGGATGAAGAGGCGGATGTTTGGACAGTCAGTTCTGAAGTGTGACAGGCGGTGTACTGGTGTCTTACTCTGAGGACCTCAGCAGGTGAACCATTGAGAAAGATGATTATGAATAAATGAGTACGAACTGAAGTGTATTGTGATATACAGCATGGTAAGAGACAATGAATTTATGGTTAATGATACTGTGTGTATAATAAAACTAGCTGAGTTACCCAGTTTGCCCAGGTTAGAAAGTGTAGAGGTGTAAAGGTAAAAAATAATAACACATTTTAAATCACCCACCTGTGTTACCATTGATGTGGTTGTATTTAGTACATAAGCATTATTAGTGCTGCTGAAAAGACACAGAGAGAGACATGATGGTCGTGGGAAAGTGGAAAGGTCACCAAACTTCATTACCTTACACCATTAATGTGTGTAGCACAGTGTGTGTGTGTTGTGTCTAATCTCTTGTTCATTTTTACGTTTTTATTCTGAACACATTTTAATTATAATTTTAATTTGCGCAGTTATTACAGCTACTGGCTCCTGCTGCTGTTTGGTATTCTGATGATGATGATGATGATGATGGTGTTTCTCCATCTCTGTGGCAAGTTTAGATCCTTCCTTGCACTTTAAAGATATGGGGATAATATGTATTACAATGCAGTGCATGTATAGAGTATGATACCTCCTCCATCCATCCCTCCATCCATCCATCCATCCATCATTACTAACCACCGAATCCTGGTCAGGATTAGTGTAATATATTATATTTGATGCTCAGTGTCTCTGTAAAGAATAGCATTGATTGTATTTACTAAGTGTGATAAAGAGTGTATATATTATACATAACACCTACACTTCATACTGACTGTGACTTTAATAGTATATACAGCAGTGCTGACTTTATATATAGACTATATATATGGAACATGTTGTGTATTTTTGTGTTTGTGTGTGTTTTAATGTATCATGACTTGTGCAGTGTGCTGCATTGAGCTAGGAGAGGAACATCAAGTGAAGGCGTTGGGAAGGCATTTGCCCTCTACAACCCTGTTTGTTGATTCGTGACTTTGCAGTGGGGTGAGGAGTTGAGGGCACCGATCCCCGTGTACACCACAGGGCAGCTTACACCTCCACTGCTGCCGTGCGCATGCAAGGAAGAGTCAAAACCTGGAGTAAATAATTTAGCGGTGTGGTAATCCTGAAGTACTAAATCACGCTAGTAGAAGGGAATATTAGCTGTTTATACTTGTTTATGCTGCAACGGGAGGTGAAGTCGGCAGGTAAACAGCGGCACAGCTAATAGAGATCAGAACCAAACGTGTACCAAACTTGTACTCACCTTGGGACATGGATCGGATCCCTTGCTGGCCATCTAACCTCCATCCTGGGGGAGCTGAGACACCTTTAGGAGCCATAGCCACATACAGTAAACCTCAGTCCCCCTTACCTGGCAACTGAAGCTGGCAGTGAAGAACAATGAGGTGATGGTCACCTTCTGGAAACTCATCCAGAGAACAGAGTAGTTCCTGCTGACATGAGAGGGACGGAAAATTAGAGCTGCACAGCTTGATCCAGCAAACTTATATATAACAGGCCTCTTATTAACAGCAAAGAAATACAAAGGAGTCATTTCACTGAGAGCAAGGAGGGCTGCTGCGCTCAGCAAAGGACAATAAATATCTTTAAGAACATGCAGAGTTCCAATAAAAAGCGGCAAACAAACCAGGATGAGATGCTGTATGGAAATCATACGCACTCATCCTTTAAATTTGTATGACATTAATTTATTTTCTCATCATATAATATTAGCTCATTAATTGCCAATTTACCAGTTTAGGCAGCTGGGTGATTTTTACGGCGTCACTTTAGTACCTTGATCAAGGTTAGTGTGTGATGCAAACCTGGATTTAAGTAAATCCTACTTTAACGTGGATATTTATATTCGCTTTTTAAACATCTCTTTAGACACTGACAGTTTCATTTGACAAATTAACATTTGTCATCCGTCTCATCTCATCCGAACATCTCATCCGTCTGACTTTTTTTCAACTGACTGAAAAGATGGCAGTGGCCACACAGCTGAACAGGTGCTCCTAACTATTAATGGAAATAGTTTCTGTACTTAACGGCAAAGTAAATGATGAACGTCAAATATTACGGTAATAAATGAAAGGATCAGAGGAATTAAACATTTTAGCTCAATATGCTGCCTTTGAGGCTGGATATGACACAGTCAGTGGCTTCGTGGGCAAACGCACTGCAAAAAAACTGTGTTTAATTACTGAGTGAAAGAAATTCCAATATCATGAAGTGTTTGGTCTGGCAAGCTTTCGAATTTCGGCAAACCGCAGAGGAACTCAGTGGCACACGGCCTGCTGCTTCCTGAAGGTGAAGGCGTCACCAGAGGCTGCCTACAAGCCCACGGTTTCGCCAGGAATTAGTCAACGATGTAACAGCTTTTTGGAGCCGTGGAAAAGAGAAAGAAAAAAGGGGCCCAGGAACAAAAGGCTTTCGGCATATAAACCTCCAGCTTATTCGGCCTCGGCGGATGAGGAAAACTGGACTAATTGCTTTTCCTCGCAGGCCGGGAATATTTGATCAGGTGGAGTGACTGAAAGAGAGAGTCTTGGGGAGCAGCGGCTACTGAGACATTTGAAGATGTGAGAAGAAGGGCACGAAGGAGCCAGGAGTGTATTTCTCAAAATTCCAGCCTCGGATAACAAGGCCGGCGCAGAAACAGGACTGTGTGCCGGAATGTTCACCTTCCTCCGACAGTGACCCTGTGCGTGAATCTTCCACGTCGGAGCGTTGGTCTTGGCTGGTGTTTTCCATGCGTGAGGAGGGGGGTGCCATGTGGGCGCAGTGATGGTTACTGCTCCCCTCCCAAAAATCATACCCCCCTCCCCGGCCCACTCCGCAGCCTAATGGACAAATGAGAGTGGTGGCTGCTCCTCCACCCTCCTCGCTCGGGCGCCACTGAACGGGTGCCCAGATGAGATAACTCTGCGAGGCAAGAAAAAAAAAAGACAAGGAGAAAAGAGCTGGAGGCGGCTCAAGACAGCTGGTAGCTGGCCAAGCCTTTCTTCCCGACTGCCTCCAACTGGCTCTATCATGTACTGGTCCTAATGATATAAGTCAATAAACGGGGAGGCCGAGACGAGCAGGCAAGCAAACAGATGGAAACGCGTGCGTCTTTGTGAATTATCGGTCGGGGAAGGCACACGTTTCGCTTTCCTCATCAAAACCCTGGCACATGATCAGTGGCTGTCGTCGCGGACCTACCCCCCGCCCCCACCCCCCCGGCAAACTTCGGCTGAACAGCGCGGTGTCGCATCCCCCCCCATCAAAGTGACAATTAAGCACGGGAGATTGGGCAGCTTTGATTGGCAAACTTCATCCGAGGCTTGGATGGCGCCCAGCAACTGTGAACCATTTGTTGTCAAAAAAATATGTCCCAGAATGCACTTGGGGGAGGGGGGAGGACTCTTGTCACCCCACCCTCCCTGCAAATCCCCTGAGAGCAGTTACTTGAGTGACCTCTCTGAGAAGAACCATCCGTTAGGAATAGACTGAGGCCTCGTCAACAGAATGAAAATGGCAAAAAAACAATAACACATTTGTATTTTTCTCCTGATCCTTGATCACTTGTCCCATTTCCAGTTTAATCCACGGTAGCAAAATTAACCACAAAAACGCTGAGTGCAGGTAGCACTGAAGGCCGGGGACACCTGCGAAGGATGCCCTCTTCTCCCTGTGAGGTGCGCTAAGTGTCTTTGTCACTGCATCACTGTGATGTATCTCCTGCAGGCGGCAGGACGCAGCTGACAGTGAGGCTTTAATGGGCTACAGATCATTCTGTTGGGGTTAATGAGGATTTGGACCGAGTGAATGGCTGAACATAAAACACGGCTGGATGCAAAATACAGGCCATCAAGCTCCACAAAAACATGTCAAACATGATATTAGGATTCAAAAATTAAGACAGTTTAGTGAGGTTCTGGGGATTATGCACAGTGCAAACAGAGACTGCTGTAAAGCACACGAAATGGCTCAGAGCAGATTTACATTATCGCAGATTGACAAAATCGCGGTGAATAAGCCGCAAAACAGACGGCGCGATGTGCAGCCACAGCTGATGAGCGTGAGGTTTCTCCTTCAGACGCTGGATTTCGCACTTTGCACCTCTGTGTTTAAACAAATGACAAACGCAGCACTCAGCGCTCGTTTCAAATTTTGAAACCTCAGTGATCCTCAGGGCCCTGTCAGGGAAGGACTTGATGCAGGTGAACCTTGAGAAAGAATCTTTGGAACATCTCTAGCTACAGCCACCATCAGTAACAGTGATGATTATGGTTGCTGAAGAGTTCATATCACCCCCTGTTTTGTTTGTGTCTTTTAATTTACACTGATCAGTACCTCTGTGTTGGTATAACAGTGCCACAGCATGACTTTTAGCCATAAATGCCACTGTTTTCATAAAGCCGTCCTTCAACCTCTGGACAACTGCATGAAACAAGCACTTTGAGATGTACTGCGTCAGGGCTCAGAAAGACCGCAACAATCCACATCAGTTGAAAACGCCTCTGCTGCTGGGAACTCGACTGGCATCGCTGTAATGTCACGCAAAACCGAGCAGCATCTGGCCATGTGACACCGGAAAATTCAGCGCAGGCTTGCAGGCCTGTTTCATCACTGTGTGGGGCGATCGACGCTTGAATGAGACCCATTTATAGGCCGCCGTCATCAGCATGGCTCGTCAGTTAGAAGCCAGCCATTTGTTAGAACGTGGACAATATGTTAACATATTATTTGTTAAATATTTGATTCGTTTCTGACATTCAGATTCTCCGAGGAAATCAGATGGCATATGGCTATAATTATGAGGCTGCTGGAAAACCAAAGTCTGCTTTGATAACTCCCCGAAAGGCTGAGAAGAGCGTCGTAGCAAAAGGACCATAATTTGCCCATATTCAGTCATTTTGCCGTGTATCAGGATTGCCGGGTTGTCTGGAGCTAAATGGGTGTTTGGCAGAGGGAGCCAAAAACAGAATTAAGCAGGTCTGGATGAGAGAGGTTTTTCCCATTACCCCTTGGGCTAGATCCTGCCGCCCCCTGGGGGTTGGATAGGAAAAGGGGGTGGGGGTGAGGGAGTGGTGCTGACAGCCCTGTGGAGATATCCAGACCTGTGCCAGCTCACACGGGCCTGGGATGCTGTGGCGCAGACTCCTGCTGAGGCCCACCTGCCACAGGGACACACCTCGCTGCCATGGCCAGCCTCTAGGGGGGTCACTGCTGGGGTACCACACTGCGCACCCCACTGCACCCCTCGGACATCTGCACACAGCTCAACCTGAGGAATAAACCTGCGCGGGATTTACCAGACATTTCCGTTTCACGTCGCAGGCGTGTTCCATATAAGCAAGCGGCCATTGCTGGGTTGTAAGTCTCGTAGATGTAGTGTGTTTCTCCCCAGAGGTCTTACACAACCCTTACAACTCTAACATGTGATACACTGGCAGTTTTGATGAAAAGCTGGTGAAAAATACCTCATTTTAATTTCTGGCCCTACATTCTCAATATAGATTTGTATATTTATCCGCCATTGTCTCACAGTCCTTTGAAAAGAGAAATGACTGCTGGTGACTGGGGGAAAATGAGTTTCTGCTAGTTATTGGTTTCAGTGACTGCTCAAAACTATTCCTCCCCCCCACACTTTTCTTTACATTACTTTTTTCCTCGGTACCATAAAAGATAAACCCTAGGTCGTCCAGCTGAGCGGCCGGCCCTTGTTCGTGGCGGAGCCCCTCTTTGAGCCAATTTTCCAGCTCAGAGAGCAGAGAGAGAGGGAGAAAGGGAGGGACCCCGAGGGAGAGACAGAGGGAAGGAGAGACGGGGGGGTGAAGGAAAAGAAAGACAGAGTTAGGTGAAAACAAAGCATACGGATGGGATATCGGGCGGGATGGAGAGATGCCACCTCTACCTGATTGGCAGCGGCGAGAAGGACGGGCCAATGGACGGGTGCAGGGGCCGATAACAATTTTCAAAGAGGTACAAAATTGAGAACAACCTTCCCTGCCTTCCTTTCACACCCAAAATAAGATGACATATAAACGAAACCATACATACGGAGTGATACACCCATCTATTCCCAGGCGGACGGCAGATCCCGATATGCACTCAGCCACGATTCACCATGATGTAATTTAAGGGCCCTTGACTCACATCTGAAGGACTTGGATCCAAACTTCACATCGAGTTTGCATTTTTTCACACATCACAGCTACATGTATGGCTCATGCAAAAAAGTTTGAAACGAACACACACTATTTTGACATATGAGCACAGAGGCATTGTATTTCACTGGACTTTTGGAAGAGGGAAAATGTGCAAAAAAAGCAGCAATAAGAGTGAGTTTGTTTGAACCAGAGAGCACAGATGTACAATATATAATGTGTGTGTGCGTGACAAACAAAAGCCCTTGGAGACATCCCCGCTGACCTCACTTGACCCTCAGTCGGGTCGAGTCAGTAGAGCTGCGATGAGTCACCTGCAAAAAAATGAACGCAGTGAGTGTGAATTATTTCAGCTGTCCATAAAAGGCCAATTAAGATAACTGTCGCTATAACCACGAATAATCCTGAGCGTTAGCCGTTACATTAGGGTCGGTTTCTTTGTTAAACAAAATGTACTAATTTGATCAATTCCTTCTTGATTAATCAAACATGTGTATTAAAAGGCAGCTGAATTACACTCATTATAAAAAAAACCACTTGGTTCAAGAAAAATTAGCACGACGGAAATAAAACTACAGAGTTTGCAAGAATGTTTTTTTTGCAAAGATTATTAAATAGTGGGACCAGGCATAATTTAAAATGTTAAATGTCTGCATAATTGAGCATATATTTTCACTGCGTGCTACAGCAGCGCTTATCAGCAAGGGGTAAGAATTAAGACCACATAGGGAACCAAATAACACTTTTAAATGCTGGAGACTAAGTAGAAAATTGGCTTAGCATGCAGATAGCAAACTTAACAAAAGGAACACATATATGAGCTTGAAGTGATTGAAGTCCCCTGTCTTTCTGATGAGGAAAGTGTTTGATTTGCTCCATGGGTCTTACATAAACTGCTAGCTTAATTTCACACCGCGGATCTGGAAATGACAACAAACACTTTAATTAGAAAAGATGCAAGGACCGGGACTTTAATGTTTCCCGAGCGTAAAAAAATAAGGTGAAGGACTGGGATAAATCCCCAGCATGCCGCAAACAGACTAAACGTACGGCACCCTCTCCTTTTTATTTATTTATTTATCCCCCCTGTTTGTTTTCATATCTTGCATATGTAATTGGTAATGCTTTTTCTTCCCCCCCCCCCCCCTTTTGCTTTCCTCCTTGGCTCACAAGCACTTTGCATAGGTTTTTAAGAGGGGCGCTGCTATCTCACTTAAGCCCGCTTGGTGGTTTTTTCCAGTCGCATCTGTTTCCATGAGGATGGGCTGCTGAGTGGTGCTGCAGGGGGTAGGCCTAGACCTGGCCATCTTTGAGCCACCTTGCGTGCCCAGATAGGTGAACGGTTTGGGAGGACGGAACGTTGAGAGATGAGCCCTCATCCTCTTGCCCAGCGTCATCAGTCATGTGGGACTCTCTCCGACGCACATCATTATTACAGGTCGCCGCTGCACTTTCACACACACAAACGCTGTGCAACTTATTAGCTGATAATTGTGGAAATCACTGTGGTATCATTAAAATCCACTCCATAATTAAAGAGGTTATGCCCTGCTTATTAGTTAACCCATCCAGTTCAAATGAGTCACTGGCCTTTTCTCTCAGGCTGTCGAAGGGGCGCTGGCATGGAGATGCAAGACCCCCCAGAGAAGGCTAGTCCATGTGACCGGAGGCTGCCGGCACAGCGTCACACGCCCCTGGCCGGCACCGCTGGGGGACAGAAGACCAAGGCCAGCCACCCTCATTAGCTGCCCAGAACCTCTGCATGGTCCACTTTCCACCCCCCGCAACCAGGCCAGGCTCAGAGCGACCGCAGTGCAATCCAGGAGGAAGAGAGAGAGCAGCGAAGAGCCACTGCTTCTAAATGCACTTTGGCGCCAAATCAGGTGGTGCTCAATGCCAGATGACAAAAATCTGGTCTGTTCAGCTTCTAAATTTAAAACTGCACTGGAAAACCGCACATCTTAACTGGATGCCGACCTGCAGAGACAGGTGGATTTGTAATGAGCTCTCGTGTGAGCAGGCAGCACGCCCACCAGTCATCTGACGTACGATAGCAGGAATCCAGGAAACAGATTCACCGGGGGGGGGGGGGGGGGAAA
>UFQX01000121.1:330802-383937 GCA_900497675.1 Arapaima gigas
ACCCCCCCCCCCCCCCCCCCCGTAAACATGCTCAAGGTGGTGGAGGGGTTACGACTTGGACTTGTTTTTCTGTGCATGCAGTCTACAGTGTTGCTTCTTCTTTTTCACAGTTAGATGTATGACAGACACTCTTTGTTTGAAAAAAATCCAAAAGTCCATATAACTTGATTAATAGTAAACACGGTACTTTTAACTATAGTCCGCAGAAAATCCCTAACTGTAACTGAATTCTTGTTGAGCCACTTTTACAGTTTTCCAATTGCAGCAAATTTCTCCAAGTCTGGATGTTTTTGAGGAGCTTTTTTAAGATCTGTCTCCGATGGTTTCACTTCCGGGTTGATTGTTCAGCTCCTTTATAACTGTGTGTCTGACCACAGTCGCCAGCGCGGTTCTGTTTTTCTCCATTTAATTTAAAAAATGAGCATCTACACTAAGGACTGCTGTCATTGTTCTCGGATCACATGGCAGCACACGCTGAATCTCACACATTTTGGAAATGGCAGCAAGCTTTCAGGCCCCCCGTGGTGCAGCTGATCTGGTACCTGTAGCTCAAATGTCCAAATTTCACAGATCCACAGAGCTGAAGGTCCCAGAGAAGGAAACAAACAGTAAGTCCAGTGACAAAACCATAATAATGCAGCACCGAGCTGCCACTGCGGACCTTCATCCAAAACACTGCGCGGTTTGTTCTGAAAATTGGACTCCATTTCCCACAACCCTCTGCCTCTCAGTAGGAGTGAAATGATGCCAATGGGACCCAGAGAGGAGTAAGAAAAGTGGGGTGCTGAGCCGGCACCGGAGCCGCGGAGATTTCACAGGGCTCACTACACTGTGAGGGAGAACAGCCTGGAGGCTACAAGCTTTTAAGACGGAGAGAGAAAATTGTACTTGATCGAGCTGAACAGTTCACGAGCGCCGTGCACAGTGATAAAGTAATTAAGCCCCTTTAAAAATTAATCTGTTTATAAAACCAATTAAACTCAGAAAAATGGTTTATGCAATTTGGGTTTTGCTTCCTTTGCTTGGGAGAATGTTGTAGCCTAAATTCAAATGGGTAAAAGTAATTAAAATGACATCAAATGTACTTAGTTGTTATTTATATATTTGAAATATATTTGAAATTTATGTATATATAAATTTGGAAATTAAAATGAATGGGTGCTTCAAAATATTTACTGTGCACTGAATTATGTTGTATTCAAGAGCAGCTTGAAGCAGTGTTTGTCTTGGCCTTTTCAAAATCGTTTCATTTGGATGGGGGGGTTGGGACGGATAGATGTGAAAATGATGACCGTGATGAAGATCACGATGTCCCTCCATGGTAGTTAGTTCCCCTGTGACCGTGACAGTGTCTAGCCACACATACAAATCTCTGCTACTGCACTGAGTCGGCCTGGTCCAACTGTGGCGAAAGGTCAAACTGCAGACACCTTTCTGGAAAACTCCAGATAACACATCTGCCCTCACCTTTCTGCAATTTGAGGTCTAGGCTGATACTGTAAAAACCATCACTGGCTGCTGACTGGCTGTAGAGACGTGCAGAACTATAAGGACAAAGCTGTCCTGACACAGTGGAAAAAGCCTGATTCCCCCTCCGGATGATTTCAGAAAACAATTAGTTTTCCTTCGGCAGCCTCATTAGGAAGTCCCGAGCGAGACCCCCGGATGTCCTGAGGGTCCGTGGGGGTGGAAACCTAAGGCTTTCTAGTCAATTAACCTGTGGCCGTGAGAGTCCCACTGTGTCAGGACTAAGAGCACCTGTGCACGTTGGGAGTGGCTGTGAGGTGTGTGTCCTCCAACTGCTGCAACAAAACCCTTTTGATCGCAGGGTCCCTGCTGATGCCCACAACCCGCCCCCCAGATGCACCTGAACACAGAGGATCACCGTGGGTTCACCAGCGGATGCAAATCATATTGTGGAGCAGCAGGTATCATAGTAATTAAAGAGGGGATTAAAGAGCGAGTCAAGTGGATAAAAATAAAATTAATTCATTCATCAATTCATTCATTCATTGTCAATAACCATCTGTCCAGTTGAAGACCAGAGCAGTCTGGCGTCCACCCAAAACTATGGTGTGTGAGGCAGGGTACACTCCGGACAGGAGGCCGGTCCATCTCAGGGCAAACACATGCACTCGCCACAGACAACTTGGAGTTACCTACTCAAGTGGAAACACGTCTTTGGACTGTAGGAGGAAACCGGACCAAGCAGAAAACACCAATAATCCATCCATTCGTTCATCCATCCATTATCATTAACCACTTATCCTAAGAACAGTTGCAGGGGTCTGGAACGGGCCAGGCTTGAAAACTGCCCCTGGATGGCATAGATGGCATAGAACACCAATAATAATAATAATAATAATAATAATAATAATAATAATAGCAAGAAGAAGAAGAATGGACACCACAAGAGACAGTCATGCTGGATATGACAGCAATGTGATGGACAACCTAGAAGGTCTTGGTTGGATTCCTCTTATGCAACCATGTGCCCCTACCCCCACCCCGTACCCCCAACCCAGTGCTCTCCACAACGTGCTAATGGGTCACAGTAATGTATTAAGGAGCTCTGACTTTAGGGCCTAAACGGCTCCCATTCAAGGCCTTGAAACAAACGGGTGTGCAGTAGAGGCCAGGGAGTGGCCCAGTTTTCCCCATCCTCTCTACCTCTGCCTTGGTCTCCTTCATGTGGTTGTTCCCAACCACACCCAGCGAGGAACATATGACCCAGCTTCTGATTAGGACAGTATGGACGCAGCGATCAGAAGTGGCAGCTCACTATCCTGGCCCAGCTTCCTTTGCAAAATCGTTTGCAGCTCATTTTTGACTCAGTTAGCAAGTATGAAGATTCACAAGAAAGACTAGCCACTGATGTCATGCAGTCAGACATTTACCACAGTAACTCTGTGAGCAGCTGATTTATGAAGGCAACAGTAACATCCCTCTTGGCATTTAAACCTGCACACTGATAAAGATGTTTCATTTTAGCTGAAACACTTTAACTATTATGCCCCCTATAGCTGTCTTCTGTATCTCTGTCATCTGTAGAAGAGAGAAGACCCTCCATGCTAGGTTGTGATGAGGGATGTGGAGGGGTGCTCAGAGTGCGGGGTCTGCCCACCCTAGGGCTGGGACACAGCGGCCACTGCGGGCACAGGGGGCAGCCAACCTCCGGTTTCTGGAGGGAAGGATGGAGGAGATTAGCAAGTGGGGGAGGGGGGCGCATACAAAGCTGCATCTGTGCTGCTGGTTTGGTGGGTGGTGGGGCTATGGGGGGCGAGCGCTTACCTGGAGTCCCACCACACTGATCCGCTCAATTACAGAGCCTGTTGACAGAGAAGACCTGAAAGAGTGTGTGTGTGTGTGTGTGTGTGTGTGTGTGTGTGTGTGTGTGTGTGTGTGTGTGTGTGTGTGTGGAGGGGGAGACCAGGTGTGGGGAGGGTCCCGGAAAAGAAAATGCACACTTGTTTGTTGCCACTCTTGGTCCTGAAAAGCAGACAGTGATGTTCAGTTTTTTGGGGGCAGAAGCTGCAAATGGTCTGTATGGCTGAATGAAGGTCAGCATGAAGCAGAGAGAAGGAGTTTAGGCCCAACATCTGGGTGGATTTGCATGAAAATCCTGAACAAATGGCAGCCCTCTCTATCCATAATAACCATGTGTACTTTTTGAGGCAGTCAGCCTACGGGGCGCAGATACAGTGATGGAGACTTTCCCAGGCAAAAACATCCGCAGATATGTTGTTGTGTGTGTGTGTGTGTGTGTGTGTGTGTGTGTGTGTGTGTGTGTGTGTGTGTGTGTGTGTGTGTGTGTGTGTTACTGCACATGAAATCACAGTTAGAAGTATGGATGTGTGTAGAAAAAGGACCTGAATACTTGTACCTTCCAGACTCAGTGTTTTCACCAGCTCTCAGGTGTAATATCTCAAATTTTAGGACCCCCCCCCCCCAGCAGCAGGCAGACAGTAAAAAGACACCGTGGTGATCAGTGGTGTTGCCTTGTAGCTGAGAGGTCTGGGTTCAAGTCTCACTTCCTTCTATTTTCCTGCTGACTGTGGTACTTCACTTGAAATGACAGAGTAAAAACTACCCAGCTGCCTTAAGGGGGCAAATCATCTTAGTAATTTAACACAGTAGGTCGTTTTGGAGAAAAGCAGCAGATGAATAAATAAAATATCATGTAATGAGGTGAATGATCCTTTTCTCATTCTGTCAGTAATTTGTACTTTATTTTTTTAACCTATTTAAACTACTGCTCACCTAGTAAGAATTTTCTTTTCCCACAGATTTGTGACAGATCAGTAACTAATTCCGTAAGAGTGCTGGACAGACGACCAAATGCCTTGGATGCGCAGTTTTCATTGTTAATTTTTTTCCGAATGATTTAAAAAAAAAAAATACCCACAAACGCTGAATAACTGGAGAGGAACCATGGAGACTTGTGCAGCTGAAGGAAAATGGGAAAAAAGAGATGTAGCTGCAACCGTCCTCATCCCAACCAGAGCAAACACCCCCCAGTTAATCCGCTGTGGCATATTTAACAGCAAACTTAAAACAGTTTGTTTAACGTGAAAAGTTCAGTTTTCAAGCTTTACCTGAAGTACAGGGTGATGGGGGGGAGGGTTGGAGGGGGGAAAAAAGTTAATTGAATTCTCTGGTTGAGTTCTGTCTTTGCGTAGACATTCACATTAATATGGAGCAGGAAGTCTGCTTTTTAAGATGCGGTAATCAAATCAAATCGGTTTTCAAAACCATTAAGAATTGTCCCTTTTTTTAGTGAGGGAAAATGAATGTTAATGAGGGAGCAGGGAGAGGGGGGACTGTGGGTGGGCGTGTGTCTCCTGATAAGGGTGTTTGTATTCCCCTCCTGGGCACTTACAGTCTAGGCTGAGTGACTGGGAGTTATTTCTGGAAGATGGCCATGCTTGTATTAGGCCCTATTAAAGTGATGAGGTGCAACTTCCATCTGTCCACAAGGAGACACATGGACTGGAGCAGCCTCCCATCACCCCCATCCCAGTCCCCGTCCCTTTGACACTGAACTGTCACCTTCAGTGTTGCTGCGCCGCAACAGCCGTGACATTCAGCTCTGTTTTCCCCTCTGACATCTCAGGTTTGATGCATTCCCAGCGCAAGATTCAATTCAGCGCCACAGGAATTTAAAAATCTATAATAAATTGCTTTAATGTCCTTACAGATATCACAGAGCGGTATAAAAACATCATTTTTAAATACAAATTAAAGAAAATGTTAAATATTTGTTCCTAGACATGTATTTAGTGCAAAGGTAAAATTATCTATTAGTAAAGAGTAAAAATGTTGTTGAACATCAACCTCTGGTGACTTATTTACAGTATTTGTCTGCTGCTTTTCTCCAAAGCAACTTGCAATATTAACCAGCTTACAAAGATTTTAACATTCGTACAACTGGGTTATTTTTACTGTACCAGTTCAGTACAGCAGGAGGTGGAAGTCAAACCTAGGCCCTTCTAAAGCGAAGGTGGCAGCTGAACACCATGCTACCTGATGCCCCTATTTTACCCCGGTACAGGTGTCCAATATACCCTGTATTGCTTATTAATTCAGCACCACAGCACAGACCTCTTTCGTGACCCAGTGGCAAGATGAATAAAGGCAAAAGTGTATGTTGCCCAGCACTGATGTCGTGGGTCTGAGCGGTGAGTCCAGCGAAGCCACACCCAGCACTGAGCAGCACCTCCAGCCAGGCGAAACCTCAGACGTGGGGGGGGGTGGAACCCTCAGAAACGTCAGAACCTGTGCCATTAATCTAATCAAAGAACAGCTTTCTACAAAGAGTGGCCAGACACTCTCAGCAGGGACCCCCCCCCTCAGAAAAGGAAGGCACCCCCAGGAGCGAAGAGAAGCATTAGCCTGCGACTCCCTCTTGTGACGGAAGAGCAGCACTGCGGCCCAGTCTGGCTGCACCTCCAGCCCAGCTTTATAATTACTGCTCCATTAGAATATGCAGATGAAAATAGGTAAGAAATCGATTTGCACAGCTATAATGACATGGCGGTCAGCTTTTTCTCAGACTTGCTTTCTCGTACCACCCTGCCTCAGCCTCCCCACCTCCTTCCAGCCCCCCCTCCACACTCCCTTCAGTTATCAAGCAATACTTTGTAATCCTCTGAATTAAACGGATTTATGAGAGGCGGCATCATCTCAACTGAAGATTTGAATGAAAGGGACACTGAACCAACCCCTCAAGTAGCTTTAGCTAGCAAGGGAAAAAAAAGATACTCGCCAGTTGATTAGTATAAAATGAACCTTATTGTACAAATTTACCCTGGAAAGTAGTGGCACTTATACTTCTTGAAGATGTGGTGCATGAAAACCCATCTCACATTATCGATACTGGCAAAATCGATAGTAACAAAATAGTCGATGCTGCCCTTGCATGTGTATTTCGATTTATCGTATAGCTTTCTGTTGTAAGCAAGGGGGGGAATAGATTTATTGGAATTTTTACTGGCTAAATCGGAGATTACATAAATGCACAGGACCAATTAACTGGGCATTAAACAAGGTCACATAGAAAATCTTTTGTGGTTTTCTTTTATCTCTACCCTGGCCTGCTTAAGTGTTTATTCAGTACGTTTTCTCTCGCTCTCCCTCCCTTCTCCAATCTCATACAGTCATATTTATCTCCCAAATTACCCACGGCACAATCTTCTGTTCAAAAGCTGCAAAAAATATAGTCCTTCAAGGAGGATCAGAATAATCGGCAAGGCTAAAGTAAATGAATAATAAATCAATAAGTACATAAATTGTGGCTAATATGCTACTGTCCTTCCTTATTATAATCTCACAGAACCCCAAGCTGGAAATTATACTTAGCCGGTTTTACAGGCGGGTACAAGGTTGTGGGTTTGAGAGATGCTGCTGTCTTTGGGCCTTTGCTGTGGAAAAACAGCCATACGGCACCAATGCTTAACAGACGCCCCCATTGCAGTGTTTAATAAATAAACCTTCCAACCTGTCTAAGAATACAAAATCCTGGGTTTAAAAAGGGTCTCTGCTTTCTTCTGCATGACATCAAGTGAAGTTCTGAAATGTGTCCGGAGCAACACAAACAGCACAATGATGCCATTTATACACATATATGTGACTGGTGTCTTTCTCCACAGCAGCTTACAATCATGTAAACATGGGTAATTTTTACTGTGTCAGTTCAGAGAAAGTACATTGACGTGGAATTCAGACATGCATCCACCACGAAAAACAAAGCCACCTGCTGCATTAACAGTCCTGTATTCCACCCCACAAGTGTCTGAGGGCAAATGGAGGTGAAGAGATGCAACGCTAACAGGTGTTCTGGGAAAAGGACTTTAGTGACGGCCTGTCTTCCTCTCCGTGGCCTACAGGACACATGAGCACTCTGCCGCCACAGCCTCCCCCCTCTGATTGTCTCCATCTCAGAACCATGAGGACAGGATCCCCCCTGCTGCTCAGCCCCCTTCCCCAGCTGTCCCAACCACCATCACCTTTGCTCTTTCACTTGCAGAGACCTTCTGAAAGGCTCCTCTCATGATACCCCTGTTTATCCAGCACCTACAAAGCCCAGCTCCTAGAACAGCCCAGAACCAGGTGGGCCTGTGGGGATGCAAAGATACACACCGACAGTGGTGCCTGGACCCCAGTCATGCAATAAGATGAGCAAGGAGAACTGGGTTTGGACAAAAAGAAACACAAACAAACTGAAAGAAACAAGTGAACCCCAGAATGAGTCCTCACACTATCCCGCATACCACATAGGCGGTGGTTCTGAACCTTTACATTTGCCTGAATTACAGTTTTAAGTTACTAATAGTGATTTACCCCCATGCAGAAGCACCCCAGTTAGTGCTCAATATGCATTACTAAAAAGTGGAGCTCTAAACAAAACCACAGTAAACAGGGTCATTATAACATCATGTCTTATTAGAAAAGTACAGAAATACAGTAGAACAAACATGAAGTTTTACTCCAAATCTTCAGAATCATCCAAACCACATAAATAGTTGCTTCTTATCTGTCTTAGTAACTAAACTGTACACATCCATTAAAATGTGTTGTGAGGTACTTGAAACACTGGAAAGACAGAAAAATGCAGTAAAAAGAGGGCAAAATAGAACTCCTCCTCAGCTGGTTGGTGTCTTCACCCGCACACACACACACACACACACACACACACACACACACACATACACTGAGGTCCAGCTGCTCTTGGGGGACAGGGGAGAGAGACACACGAGAACAGACGCAACACTTGCCAGAAACGGACGTTTGACGCTATGTGCAGCAAAGGCAACAGACCCACGGAACTGAGGGGGGTTACACGACAAAAAAGCACAGAGGAAGCCCCCCAGGATGGGTGTAGAGCGTGTGGCACAAGTGTCAGAGAAATGCAAGTAGAATGACAATTAGGGCAGTAATAATGACAATAACAGGAGTCGTGCAGCGCTACGCAGGAGCGCTATAAGGACACAGTCCTGAACGCGGTATTACTGCATGCACCTAGGTAATTTTTACCAGAGTAATTCAGGGAAAGAACCCTGATTAAGGTGCTACCTCCTGCTTAGCATTGCGGGTGAGTTTGCAAGTTCTGCCACAGGAGTTTATTACGGTGATACAGGATTATCGGGGCTGAGAGCTCTGTGCATTTAGGGTTAGTTATGACGACTACCAACTTTGGACTGTTTGTCCGTGTTATTTTTTACAGGAGCAGCATAAATCCCTTTAATGTGGCAGCCAAACAATCAGTACACAGCATATAATCCAAACATACATCTATGTCAGTGTGAGATTATAATGTTCATGAATGTGTGGAATATATCAATACAAATACACAGACATATTTATCTGGTTCCTCTTAATCGTAGCGCTGGCATTTGCCAACATCTGTATGGAGAGGGAGAGAAAGGGGGTTTGCCGGGGGGGGGGGGGGGGGGGGGGGGGTTGTAGTGGGAGCACTCTGCACGAACATCCTATTGTCTCTTGGTTGGAAGCGCTTCCGCCTTNGGGGGGGGGGGGGGGGGGGGGGGGGGGGGGGGGGGGGGGGGGGGGGGGGGGGGGGGGGGGGGGGGGGGATTGAGCAGTGCGCTCCGAGAAGCGAGCAGATCAGCAGTTTTCCACCGCAGGATAAACAACCATTATCTGGCTGTGTCCAGCGACATCTGCCTGCACGGAGCCAGAGATAAGCGGGTGCGGGATTGGGGTGGTGGGAAGGGGAGGGAGGGTTGGGGGGGCGTTGCAAGGGGTATTAATAAAGAGAGGAGGGCTGTAAGGCCTCTTTAGCCCCATCACCCCATGGGAAGGGGTCTCTGTGACGTGCCAGTTCTGTCCCATCCTCACCCCCAGCCCGACCTCAACCAACTGCTGAAATTAGCTCTTTCTTGCCAGTGTCACTGCTACTGGCAGGGGCCTGGGGGGCAGCACAGGCCTGGGACCCGACTCTGTAGCACACTGTAGCATTTCGGGCTGTTGTCTCATAAGCTGAAGATTGTTGGATCAAATCCCTCTCATGTTGTAGTGCGCTGCAGTACAAATACCGAGCAGTGAAAGTGGGCAAGCAGAGCTGCGGCCTTTGGATCTTGGAGCTGGGTTTGAAGACCAAGTCCTGCTGTAGAAACATGAGGAAAGACACTCCAACTGTCCATTTTTATTGTGCTGTATAAGTGAGTAAATCACTGTAAGTCTTAGCTAAATGAATAAATCCAAGTCTGCCATACAGTATCATAGGGTAGATCATCTTCAGAGAACTTTAACAGGTAAATCACTGAGTGTCACACACAAGGGCAGCAACCAGCTTTAATAAATGTTAAATTATCAGACAATAAACCATGGCGGTGGTTCAAAATTGGCAAAAATGTAGAATACACAATCCTTAGTTATGAATCGATTTAATAATTAATTCATTTACTATTAGCTGGAAGGCAGAGAGCAACTCAAAGCAGGTTTGTGATTCTCTTTTCTCTTGTCTCCACGCTCCTGCTTTTTTTGTCCGAAAAATCCACAAATTCAACACTTTGTGCACAGTGGACTTCAGCTTTACGTATTTTTGATTTTTTTTGTCGCATTTTGCAGACATAACAAATACAGGACATATAAACAAAAAAAACACAGCTGACACAGTGCCACAGGTTGCACATGCTCTCTGCTTCAGAGATGCCGTTAAGGGTCACTGGGCCGTGGCAGAAGGTGACGAAGGAACGAGAAGGAAAAGAAAGGGGATCATTCTGCCGCACAGATGGCCAGATAAAGCCAAGCCCACCTGTGTTATTCAGACAAAAGCAGCTCAAACTTTAGACCCCCATCAGAGGGCAGACAGGCCGAGGGTTCGACTGTGGCAACCCCCGTGGCCAATGGCAACCGACTGATGACAGAAGCAGTTGTGCTGCGAAGACACTGGTGAATAAAGCAACACTCCAGCGGCCCCGATCTGCACCTCTCTACAATGGTGTGTTCCGTTCTTCACAAGGTGTCGGGGAGCGGCTCTGTCCCCTCCACTCCGATTCACTGTACAGCTGTATATTCCATTACATCATGGATTATTTTGAGTTAATCTTCATGGGGAAAAAAAGAACATAAAGGCAAAACGTCATCTCAGTTGTTTTTCACTTGTAATTCACAAGAAGTCAAATGCTGAATGCAGAAGAGAGGATTGTGACTGACAGCCACAGCTGAAATCTCAGGCTGGTTAATCTGGTTGTGTTAACAGAAGCGGTGATTTGGACGCCACGTGGAAAGGGTGGGAAAGCTGGTAGCAGAGTCTGCTCTGTATGGACTGGTGCACCGATCTCTGTGGGTCCATGGAGAAAACGCACAGTTTAGTGGTGATGGGACAGAAATGAAAGACAGAATGGAAATGAGAACTTTGGATAATGGCCTCTAATAAGGATGAAATGACAACATAAATGAAAAAGGCAGGGCGAACAGAAATAAGGGAAGGTGAGAGGGGAGATTGGTATGTAAAAATGGGGAAATGGGACAGATGGGGGTAAAATGGGCTCAGAGGAAATGGAAAACTGGAAAAGAGGGATAAGGCAGATAGGAAAAGCAGCTGCTGAAACGGTTGGGCCAGAGGGCCTGAGGAGACAGGACCTTAAGGGACAAGACAAGGCAAACATGACAAAACAGTTGTGCCGGGTGACTCATGGCAGCCCTCCAAGGGCCTCAGCAGATGACAAGAGCGCTAAACTGTCCTTCAGCTGGTGGCATCTCACACACCCACACACTTGTCATCCTCCCTTCAGCACCGGAAATGTGAAAACATAAGCAACCCTTCTGAAAACAAATGAAAGCAGCTGAAATAATTCATAAACCTGGTAAAGAGCTGCGATGAAGGGACAGGTAGGTGACACCTGCTAATGTTAGAAGTGCCGGATGCCGTTTGATTGCTTCAACATTTTTACACTTGAATTTTTGAGATCGAGTGTTCAAACACCAGTTTGCGAGCAACGACATCCTGGCGCAGCACCTGGTATCGGATGAAGACCGACGCACTAAACCAGCCTGACCAGACAGGCCTCATCTGCATGACTCACTTACCCAAAAACACGGCTTCACACACAACTCCAATAGGAACCTGCTGTTTTTCACCAAGGAAAAAGAACACTGTTAATGTTGACTTGAACAAGTGCATCACCTTCATTTGTTTTTTTACCAACATGACAGAAGGATTTGGTACTACAGCAACATTCATGAAAAAGAGTCTAAGAAGGGCTGTCGATAAGGAATCAAAGTTCCTTGTGGAGCCACTTCAAGTATACAGATCAGGTGTTCTCATCATGGTCACCCTGGTCACACGTGCCAAAGCTTTTCGCTGCTGCCATCAACACAATTTCAGATGAGGTGACAAGATAATCTGGTGCTGCTGCTGTGTATGGGTGAAACAAATGGGTGGGCACATGTCATCTAGGACTGTCACTGATGTCCCCAGGATTGGAGCCTGGGTTGTAAATAATACAAGGACGCACTAAGAAATGCACACATTCCTGCACGAATGAATACATATAGTGTAGTACACCTGTGCAGTGTAGTACATGCAGACAGAGTGTGTGACAATATACAAACACACAGTTTGTACATAACATTCACACACATTACACACAATATACACAGTATACATACACAGGCTGCACACACACATATAAACACGGTGCTGTTGTGCACATACACACTCAAGCAGCACAGTATACACAGACAGGACTTTACACATACACACACAAGTGAAGTTAAACCAGCAGTGCCCCACAGCACCCGCCTCTCCATCCAAAGTGCTGATGTTCAGTTACATTTTCAAAGTCTTTGGGCATAACACACGAAGGATGGCGTCTCCTTCATTTCCCCGCGTGTCGCAGGGTTAACGGTGAGCGCGCCAGGCCTTATCTCCAGGCGCGGGGTTGCCAAGGAGTGGAGAAAAATCTGCCGCTTGTCCACAAACTACAGCAACTAAATAAAAGTGATGAACTGGCCCTGGTGGAATTGCTGCTCCCAGCACTGCCGCCTAACAAGCCAACTGACATAAGAGGATTTTTTATTTTTTTTTCCTGTCTATTACCCACCTTTTAAAGGAAGTCAGCCATTTTTAAAAGCTGATTTTTCCTTGCAACTTCATCTCGGAGGGAAACACTTTCTAAAACCTCAAGCTGACATTGTCCACTTTCAGTTATATTAGTCCTGTCTCCTGCTAAAATGTATCCTGTGCTCTCAGAAAAACTTTCATCTATCAAACCCTTGTTTCACCGGGGGAGTTATATCAACATTATGCATGTATTTGCATTCATTAAACATACATTTGCTCCGTTTGTTCACAACACAATAAATAAAATGCTTCAGTTTGTCAACAGACCGAAATTATCCTTGAGGTAAAATCGTACAGGGTCACCTACATCTCATAGAGAGCCATCCAAAAGAAGCCCGCAGGAAGAACAAGGTTCACATACATCTTCACAAACTAAATCAGACTGTATATTGTTATTTTTAATAATTTACCTAACATTTTATTTTCTTAATTCAGGATAGGTACTTTGCTGGAAGGTAATGTAGCAGGAGGTCTGATTCAAACCCATGTCCATTTAGTTTTGAAGCATCAGCATTAAGAGCTTTGCTGCCCGCTGTGTTCACATCCATCAACAGGCTTCTTCTGTGTGTGTGTGTGTGCGTGTGCGTGTGTGTGTGTGTGTGTGTGCAGGTAGTGATCAGAATGTAAAAGAGTAACACCTACAAGATGGAGACATTCTTTCCTTTATCCAGCTTTCCTAAAAAAATATCACAAGTGGTTGTCCAGTATGGTCGTCACCTGTCATCTCTGTCACTTCATTGTGAAAGGAAAAAGCTCTCCTGTCCTGTCAGACATTTTTGACTAATTCTCAACACTGAAGGAAAGTCACTTGCAGTCATTGCAGGGGCTATTTCCCAGTCACGAACAAGTAGTATGAGGGATGTGTTGTAATGTATTTAAGGTTGTGAGAGACAGACAGCACAAAGGGCCTCGGGCAGCTGAATGCCAGAGAACAGTGATTTAGTGGATGGACCAGAAACACAGACCAGTCAAATCATCCATCTATGAAGCTGCAAATCTGTACCAAAATTCACACCAGAGAAACCAAGGCTCCTTGTGCCGCGAGACTCCCTGCTTTGTGCATGAAATGGAAACTGGAGAAGAGCTCACATTATTCCAGGTAAGCAGCAGGACACCTGAGATGAGTTCATTCAGAGTAACAGACTTTCTGCTCTGTCACTTTTTGTGTCTCCCTGTTTATTTAGCAACTTTACACTCAAAGCCCTTCAATGTCATCCTCTCATTCCCTGCAGACACTTAAAATATCCCCCCAGTGCCTGTCCCCCACCTCACACTCCCCTCACACACCCATAGCTGACTTTGCGTTGGGTTATTTCGTACCTGTACCAAAGCGAGGTTTCACGCAAGGCCTGAAGTTGTGGCCCCAGGCTACGGACGGAGCAGCTCCACAAAACCATGGCAATTTGGCCTCCCCCAGCAGCCGCTGTCAAATATGTGGGTTTAATCCCCGTCCCAAGGTCCCTGCGAGGGCTGTTGCTGACCCCACAGGTGAGGCGTTTCTGTCTACCTGTCCAAACACAGAGGCTGGGTCAGGGGAGGTGCTTTTCGTCTCCACCTCCGAGGGCGCAGGAGCCACCTGAACTTCAAAGCACGGGCAGAGAACAGGAGTCTTCTCTTTCAGATCAAACTGCAAGAGCTGCAGGGTGGTTGAGGGGCCGTTCTCCACTTTTAAAAGATCCTGACTTCAGAAGAACCTGCTCTACGGGAGGGCTGTGCCACACTGTCACACGCCCAATTGACCCGCAATGGGATGTACCACGCACCTCTTACGGGAAGAAAGGCCATTCGATATCTCTGCTGAAATTGCTGACATTCGGATTGCACTTAACATGATCATGACCTCAGAATGCGGCACTAATCGCACGGTGCTCCGGGCTTTGATGCAGTCGTATAGCCCGGCACCAATGTCGTTTGTTTACAGCCCCGCTTGTGCAGAACATTATTGTGAAACAAATCAGATTAAAATGTAATGTGGCTTATTGTGTCATTTCAATTATGGGGGTTTTCCTTCGATCCTAAATGAGGGAGTCGGAGCAGTAACGATTTTTTAAGGAACTAAACTCTTGGTGTGAAACTTGTACAATCAAAACCCAGGAGAGTTTTGCACTTTTGGCCATTGCGTTTGGAATCCTGGTTAATATCTAGTTACTTAAACATCAAGCTGTTTAATGGTCTGTATGAGCTTCTTTGTTAGTAACACGTCTCACACGTTAAACAAAGGAACAAACGGACTGGTTTGGATGCTGTTACTGAGAATAGAACATCTCCGTGAATATATTTACTCTCACTGATCTCCATGACTCTGGGTCCTGCTGGATGACTCACACATGACTACCTGCACAAGACAAACTGATCCCTTTAATAGGACCTTGAAGGGGGAGCTAAAGGTGAGGACAGTGAAAGTGATGGGGCGATGTGAAGAGATCATGGATCTTGGTGATGTTTACAATGTGCTTTTCCTTGCAAGGGGACCTAATAAATCTTGAAAACATGCATGAAATCAACACAAATTTGAAGACAGATAAAGACACCCCTCTCCTTACAAAACAGGATTTGTGTCAATTAAAATAATGTCATATACAGTGCCTTCAACAAGTGTTTGGCCCCCATGCACTGCTTCTTGCATTCTTCTTCTAGGCTGCGTGTTGATTTTGCACATTGAGATTTAGGAATTTCTGCCCGTTCTGCTGCAGATCTGCCAAGTTCAACAGTGTCAGCAGACACCATTTTCAGGTTATAACACAGATTTTCAGTTTGGTTCCGGTCTGGGCTCTGGCTGGACAAATCCAGAACACTATTTTTCAAGCTGTTTCTTAGTATTTTTTGTCATGTGCTTTGGGTCATTGTTCTGCTGGAAAATGAATCATTGCTAATGCAGGCCTCTGGCCGCTGATTTCACTCCATCAGCGTTGCCCTTCAGGTTAACAAGCTTCCTAGGTCCTGGTACTGAAAAGCAGCCTGAGCACATTATGCTGCTGCTGCCATGTTTAACAATAGGATTGGTCTTACCTGGCTGTTGGGTTGCATTTGGTTTACACCAAACATAGTGCTTTGCTTTCAGGGCAAAGACCACAACATTTTCTTCCAAAACATTTCAGGTTTTGTCACAGCTTCTAGCAAACTCCAGGCATGACCATTGGCCTTTCCTCCAGCTTTAGCCCCAGAGCTCTGCTACTCTGTCAGTGTTGTATCCAGCCCCTTCCTCACTTCTCAGATTTTCATCCATCTTCTCCGGCTGTTCAGTTTGGTAAGACGGTCTGATCTTGGTAGTGTTTGGGTGGCACCACTGGTCAGCCATTTTAGCTGCGGTGCCTCACAGCGTCAGTGATCGTTGCTGCATTTAATTTAATGTGATGCCTCATGATAATGGAAAACCTCACCCAATTTAGGCTGTTAAAACAAAGCAGGTGAATAATTTTCATATTTTTAATTTTAATATAATTCTAAAGACATCTAAGTGCTTTATTTCATGTAAACATTATACAGAAGAGAGTGGGGAAAATCCCTCTTAAATACGCTTTAATTTTTAATAAATATATGTGATTGCATGTTAGTGGTGAGTATGTATGGAGGATTTGTCACTACAAAATATTTTTCCGTTTTATGGTTTTGATACAGTGGAAAAAACTAGTTTCAAAGAGAGGTCAGTCTTATGTCCCTGACCCCAATTTGTATAGCGCTAATTCCAGGGCCGTTGTTGAATTTCTTTCTTCTGCTGCCTCTCAGGGGTGACACACTGCAGACAGTTCCCTCCGGAGGGAATCAAACCCATTGACGGGTGGGGAATAAAGCAGAATAAAGAAGTCAAATGTGGCACAGAAGAGGGACAATTCACAGAGAAGTCACCTCCATTGAAGATGAGTAGGACAGAGTGGCGCCTGGTTCTGGCAGGGTAAGGACACTCAATCAGCCCATTCTGGCTGCCTCAGGCTGGGACCCCATTCAGCCGGAGCTTGTGGAGGAATGAAGATGACAGGCCACAAGGACAGAAGAGACGGAGACATTCAGGCCAGGGAGGACGAGCCAAGTCTTCATGTATGCGCCTGTGCATTGTGTGTGTGTGTGTGTGTGTGTGTGTGTGTGTGTGTAGGAGAGACAGAAACACAACATCCGTCACACAATATCCCCCCCGGACCCGTCCCGACTGCAAACGACGTGAGTCCCGGGGGGGGGGGGGGGGGTCTGGCTGTCAACAGGGAAATGACAGACAGAAAGAGTGGGGCAGANGGGGGGGGGGGGGGGGCCCGGGGGGGGGGGGGGGGGTCTGGCTGTCAACAGGGAAATGACAGACAGAAAGAGTGGGGCAGATCTAGAAAGGTCAGAAAGAAGAAATCCAAGCGTAATGAGCAAAGGGAGCTTAGAGGTGAAAAGTTGAAAAGTTCAGCTAGCTGGGAGAATAAGGTGAAGGACAGTTAAATATTCCTACTATTCAGGGTGAAAGAACCGGCAACTTGAAACAAAACCAGCAACCAATGCGGTTTTGAGATGCAAGTTGAACCAATGGACTAATATGTTAATACACCAATGTGAGGACAATGCGGGGCAAAAGATAACATTACTGTGACACACCATTCTGTGCAATAATTCCACAAATAATTCCATGGCACAGCTACCAAGTTGCAGCGACGGCAAGAAAATCTTATCGTTTCAACAGTGGAAAACAAATTCAGCGTCTGACTCAGATAGGCATCCTGCATCCCGAATATTAACATATTGATGGTGACTAAAGACCTCATGAAGATCTCATACGGTGCCAGCATCAGGGTTTATGACAGAAGTTCTAAAAGTCTTATTATTTCCTGTTGTAGCTGGTTTACTTTAATGTAGCTGATTTATGTAGTGTTATATGACAGCTGTGGACTAACATCAATGTATATCTGCACACACAGTGAAGTTAGTAGCAAAATAATAAGAACATTATTACTTATTGTTTAGTTTTTTCCTGCCACAAGTACTTTGCTCAAGGGTATCACAGCAGGACCAGGGATTAAGCTCAAAGAGGTTCTAACTCTGGTTCCAAAAAACACAACTAAGTCACATGTTAGTTGTGGTGCAGCACAAAACAGGTGAACAATGGCCTGCTTAGACCAAGCTGGAAATGAATTGGTTTAACATGCTTGGTATTTACATACTTGGGGAGAGTTGACACCCACAGGTCACATGACTAGTATGAGTTTTGTACCTTTTGAAGCCTGGAAATCTGATGGAGTTTCCCCCGAAGACAGAGCAGGCGATATAGATCCCGCGAATGGAGCAGGCAAGCAATGTTTAGAACAGCAAACAATGTTTCTTATAATGTGGGTCTAAAAGACTCGCCCTAAGGGAGCGAAGGCTGCTAAGAACATCTGCAAACCTCATTATGAGGCAATGGTGGGACATGGCGATGGGAAAAGAGAGTGGGAAATGGGGTTTAAGAAGGTATTTGCGGAGGAGTGCAAAGCAGGAGGACAAACACTGAGGAGAGCTGGCAGCTCAAAGCCAAGAAGCACTGCATTCCTCCATCCCTGGAGTAGCATAGCTTGTGAGGCTCCATCACCTGCTCAGAGGTCTGTCTTCAGGAAGGTCTAATGTTTAAGGTGGCTGTGTTTTGAACAAGCATATGAAGACCAGTCCTGCCTTTCAGCACCGGTGCGGCTCTCCTTCACAAGCTCCCTCAAGGACTTAACATCCCAACTCACACACACATGTGCAATGTCCAGCTGAAGTTTCCCAGCTACTGCACAACTTTGTGTGCCACAAATCTGTACTTCCACCATTTTACAAGAGGGACAATGACATTTCCTCATGGTTGATGACACAGACCTTGGAAAAAAAGTCAAAAAGTCAAAGGATGAATTCTTAAAATAATGTATTTCTCTGCAGAAGCTGAATGGAGCAGAAGACCCCCCCACAGATCTGTACCTGGGCATTATGGCTGTCAAGGCTCTCAAAGGGATCCGTAACCATCTTTCCCATCACTCTCCTGGCGCTTCTAGTCGCTGTTATGCAGGAACACTGATCACTCGACTGTAGATTCGACTGCTTGACATGTCTCATAATGCATTTATTCAGTAATTCTTCTGCATTTGAAAAGCTGTGATCACTGCCAGGCCTGTGAGCTCGGTCTCTGCGGCTTCGTGCTGCTGCACTGAAAGGAAACCTGGCAGAAGTTTTATTGCTTTTCTGCAAACATGGTGGCGGTTCGGGTTGCAACAGGGGCCTCTGTTTCCTTGTATTTTAATCTTTATTTTTAATTTCTAAATCAAGTGAAAAAAATAATCTGTTTTAACTGCCCTGTAAATTAATTTGAAGATGTATCTAGAAAAATATACGTCATATTTAATTTCATTAATCTTATGTATGCATATAGAAGTATGCGTAGAATATGGCACAGAATTTGTGTGTTGATGTTTTTTTGAAAAACATCTGAATGACGGAACAGTGAAAATGTCCATTCACCTGTTTGAGCCGAATAGACTGGCGGTGCAGCAACAGTGTTCTAAGGTACTTCAGGAAAGAGGCACTTGGCCTCATTGGTGCAAAGAGCCCTTAAATGCTGCATCTCCCCCGGCACGAGGGTCACACTCTGCCAGCTGTCTGGGAGCTCCGGTCAAATGGGGCGGCCAGAGGACTGACTTCTTGTGGAGTGGATGGGAGTCTCTCCCGGAAGTCTCATCTGGACTCTCCTGGTGTCCCAAAGGCAGATGTGAGGATGATGCCATTTCCATCAAGGCCAGAGCCTGATTCCAGGGGGCAAACTGCAGTACTCTCGGGTCTTGGGATCTGCATACCTCCCTCTCCACACCTGGCGTCCATGTATCTGACAGCCCACCCGAACACTCAGCCGTGCATATAAATGTCACTCCTCTTCCCCACTGCATACAGGCAGACACCCAGGCCCCCCTCCACACTGCCCCCCTCCCCCAGTCTCCTCACCCTGACACCTCATATTTTCAAATGAAGACTAGTATGCAGGCTGTATGTAACATATTTTCTGGAAGGAGGGGAACTTTGACCGTTGGCTGCTTTGTTCAGGTTAGCCATAAGGACTGCACACAAACCCACCACAGCACTGGGTTGAATCCAACTGGGTCTTTTGCCCTTCTCAGCCCGGCATTCACTTCGGGAAGAGCCACCCAGTGCTAAAAGTCTGCCGGGAGCGAAAGTGCAAAAATGACTCCATATACAGTTTCACATTTCAAATCACTGCCTGTCACACCGGGGCATTCCAGGCAAGACCATTCTAGCTGAGGGGAGAAACCCTGTGCTGTTCCTTACTGATGCGTTCGAGCCAACCCCACCCCCTTGGTGCGAACCCTCCTAAACTCACAAGCCTTTGCTGCGGTGTCCCAGCCATCACTCACAGGGTGGTGCCTTTTCTTGTACTGTAGTGCTGAGCCCATGTCAGTTTCCCTCAACTTCCACCTCCATCGTGACGCAAACACGGAAAGAGAAAAAGGTACGAGCAGCACAGCGGCAAGCAGCGCAAAGGTTATAAGACAGAGGGAAATGGGGAAACTGCGGAGGCGTAACGTGGAGCCTGTCAAAGAGGATGTCTTTTCCAGACACACCCTGTATTTCTGAGCTCTGTACCTGTGCCACAGTCTTCTACAGATATAGATTTACAAGTAATTGTTGGAGGCCTGGGGGCCTTTTTGAGGGGGAACAAAAGCAGCACAGTGTTGTCAAGCAGGCAGGACCAGCAGTGTGAGCACCACTGCGGGGGAAAGACGCTACAAATGGTCACATCCATTTTCGGGCTCTGCTGCTCTAGCAAAAGACAACCATGCTGCAGATATTAGAAAGCTTGTGCTGGATGCTGCCTGACATCTCGTCTTCTCGACGGGAGGGCCAATAACAGCCCGACGGTCTCGCAGTCACTGAAAAAATGCAGGAGCCAACTCAAGTTAGAAACAAACAAGCGAAGCGAACATAACAATCCAAACTTGAATGGACACGAAGATGCCGCTGTTGCAGCTGCAAGATCAATAGAGTAGGTGTGGACCTTTACTGTCAGTACCCAAACGTAACTGGTTCCTAGAAATGGTTCAAATACCACAAACTTGAATGTTGTTATTTATAAAGTACCTATTTCAGGGTGATAAAGAACACTTTGAACACCAATTACCCAATTAATGAGGTTATTAATATGCATCTGTGTGTTTGTATGCCGTTTCTTTATTTAGCACATTGTTTCAATCCTTATTTTAAGTAGCAACAGCAAAAAATAGCTAACAGTTAAACAGGCAAATTAGTTAGCAGTCAAACTGCAAAAATGAAGTGAAATCAATATAAAATAGAAAAAAAACAATAAAATGTACCTCCTGTGATGGGTGTTACTCTAATGTACTGTCACTGGGGGACTTACCCGCTTAACAAAAGTGACTGAACTGTGTTTGAACCCAGGCCACATGAGGCAGAGACTGAAAACACAGCTGCTGGGTGCAGTACTGCCCCCTAGTGCCTAGGTTCCACATGCGTTTCCAATATCCAACTCTGATGTGGCTCAGCTTTGCTAGGTAGAACTTGAACACCAGGATTTAGGTGTATTTGTCCTTTATCCTTTCCATGTCTGTGTCCATATAACTGAGAGATAATCCCTAGATATATTCACACACTTCTCTGTAAACAAAGTAACTGCACTTTCTGCATTGATTGTACTTTATTTACTATTTATTTAAGACATCTTCCCTCAAAATTCATCAGCATATGGTGCCCAATCACTGTAGTTGCATTTCTGTATGTTCTGAGAATCCGCATTCTCTGCAGTCTCTTGGTGCAAATATACTTGACCATTAAAGGCAACTTAATTTATCAAGAGAGATGTGGATTGTGTCATGAAAAATGATCGGTCACATCTCACATCACAGCTCTTGTTATATTAGAGGCTCTGCATCCCTCAGGCTCTCACCAGAGCTGGACACAGCTGGGCCCCTTGGATGTTCTCTGGCTGGATGTCACTCCTCTATAAACACCTGTCCGCAAGGTGTGGCGGTCCCATGCGCCCAGGATTGCGTCCCCCAATTGGAGCCGCACTCTCCTGACCGCCTGATCCAGGCAACCAACTCATTAATGGTCTGATCTCTGTTGGGAAGGCGGGGGCCGTCTCCATGGTGATGCTTATCAGGCCAAACATCTGCACCTCAGCGCCGGCCCGAAAATAGCTCCTTAATCCTCCTGCAGGTTCTGTGGAAAAAAAGGAAGAAAAAAGCATTCCTCGCCACGCAAAACAGACGAAACGGCAAGAAACCCCCCACCCCCCCACCTTGTCAAGAGGCGAACAACAACTTGGAAACAGATGGCTGCCCCCCTCCTCTCCGGCCCCACGGCGGCTGAGGGTGCCAGCTTGGACGGGGGTCCGGTTCGAGGGATTTGGTTTATTGGGCCGCAATGGAGCCCCGCGGACGTCGCTGACCCGCGGGGACGTGTGACTAGGCACTTTTCCAGCTGTTGTTCTGCACCACTTTGCAATAGGACTTGTGTGCTGTATTATATTAGCCCAGGGTTTAGCTGCTGTGTTTTGTCCTCCCACACAGAGACTTAAGCGTAGGCAGATCATCTCAACGGCAGTGTTTCATGACTTGCGAGCACCATCTTGCGGCGTACAGGTCACCCAAGCTCTGCTGCGTGTGAGAGGTGATGAGGTCACTGCAATAAGAGTGAAGATAACATTGCAGATTAAGTGCTGCATTAAGCAACACCTCAGTTTTTAACTGTTTTATTGCTCTGCAATATTGTGCAGAATCAAAAACACTTTTTTTGTTCCGTAAGAACAATGGTGTCACCGACTTAGCGATGCAAATCCGCGATTAGTCTATACAGAACATGTTCCGGAACGTTCTTACAAATCAGAATGACAGACAGAATTCTACAGATTGTTCTGTGGTCGTGTCACACGTTTTTGTGCACCTCAGTCAAGCAAGCACTGGATGGGTGGAGAATGACAGGCGTGAGATGCGGACCTAAGAGATATTGTCAGCAGAAAGCGGGGTTTCTTATTTTTAATTATTCCGCGTTTTTGTTAGGGGATCAGCTTTTAGGTGTTCATTTATACTTATCCTAAAACCTTCTTTGACTCAAACCTTTTGATTCAAAATCCAGGAAAAATCTTCTGTCTTCTATTAGCTCAGTTTACTCGCTAAAGGGCCAACAGGTGACTTAGAATGTTTACTTTTTTGCTAACCCTAAAATTTATAAAAAGTAGCTGGAACATTATTGAAAACTCAAGGACCCAACAACAGCACTTGTTCAGAAACAAGTTTATTTCCTTTTGATTTCCTCCTTCAACCAATTTAACATGACATCAGACATACTGTATACCGGTAGTGCTAGAATCACATTTGCATACGATGTTAAAGGAATTTCATATAAAAAATATAAACTTTTAATTCCTTAAATTAATCAAAACACATTCAGTAGGATCTAAGTAAGACTTATACATAATTAAAGGTGGTGCATATGAGTTCTGGAGGTATTAGGTTCATCTCAAGGTAACATTCTGTTGTACCTCTGAATAATATTCTCAGCTGTAATAATAATAATTATTATTATGTCTATTTAACTGCATACATTTTCAGAAATATATACCTGGAACTAAAGGAGTCATTTATGGCAAAACTATTTGACAAACTTTGAGTAGTTAAGCAGAATTTTGCAGAAATGACCGTACTGTGAACTGCGACAAGTTTCCCTCAGTTATCGAGTATCATTCATGGTCTTATTTTAATCCGCCCTCTTGTTTTCATTCCCTCCCTTTGCAGGAATCCCTCCTGGAATGTCTGAGGCTAAGTGTTGCACTATTTCAGATACCCCCTGCAGATGAGGATGACAATGGTGATGTTCCTCGCTTCCAAGTCGCCTCCTGTTGGTTGTGGTGGAAAAGTCTTGCAGAAACACACAGAGGGGTCTCCGGCAGGTCATCGCATGGTGAGTGGCAGACAGCAGGTCTTCCCGCGTCCTCACCTATCATCGTCCTCTTTCTCTTTCTCTGTCTTACCCTATCCCACTGACTCCCTCTTTCCCTCTCTCCCGCTCCCTCTCTCTCTCTCCTTCCCCCTCCCTCTCTGGGGAGCAGCAAGTAGAGCCACATGTGAAGAATCAGCAGCATTGCAGCTATGCAGCACTGCTACCAACACACAAACTGTACACACCCCAGTTGGCCATCAGTGCATTACCTCCTTCGGCATTCGTGTTGGATGAAGTGTTTTGTTGAGAGTTCTTTTTGGTCTCAAATATTCATTATCTTTTTTACTATACCCTTTTATTATTATTATTATTATTATTATTATTGTTGTTGTTGTTGTTCTGTCAGGTGAGGGTTTGAATCCTGCTCAGTCTCTGAGAAGTTTGCATGTTCTCCTTGCGTCTGAGTGGGTTTCCTCCCACAGTCCAAAGACATATGATTCGGGTTGTCTGGTTGCTCTAAATTGCCCATAGTGGGTGTGTGTGTGTGTGTGTGTGTGTGTGTGTGTGTGTGTGTGTGTGTGTGTGGCTGCCCTGTGGTGGACTGGTGTCCTACAGTTTGTAGTTTCTTAGCTTGCTCCCCCGAGCTTCCAGGATAGGCTCCAGACCACGAGACCTCTAACGATAATGTGTGGCTATATATCAATAATGATAATACAGTAAATGAGTATGTCTCTACATATAGTCATACACTACAATGAGTTTGATCGGATCAGTTTTTGACAGCTGCAGAACTACAAACACCATCAGTGTTAATTTTTACAATTTACAAAAAAGGTCCAAGAGCAGAGTGAAAGGCAGGTGAAAAGTCTACCTTCCAGCAAATAATTCTGCCCACGACCCACTTGCTCTTTTTCTCCCAGCTCATCCAAGTGTCTAAAGGCTCCTTCCACATGAGTTATAATTACCACGAATGGAGGCAAGAGCAAATGTTTCTTCTCAGATGCTTTGCTCCCTCAAGTGTAGATGTGCAGCTGTTTCTTCCCCTTGCTTCCTCTTGCTTATCCTCATGACCAACAGGTCAGTTGAAGAGGCCCAACAGCCCGAGTTAAGACTTAATATACAGTTGTCATCAGTCTTAATTATATATTATCTCTTTGTCTTAAATATATGAAAAAACATTTTTGACAACTGGGTAAATAATAAGTAGCTATCCATCGTAACACTGCAAGACATTCTATTATATTAACATTACATCAGTTATCTGACTCTGGCATTTCTGACTATATTCTACATTTTTTGTTCAGCTCACACTTCCCCCCAAAGCAACTTACAATTTTAAGCTGCTTAGAGTGATTTACACACCTGGACCGGTTTTACCAGAGCATTTCAGGGCAAGTACCTCACTCAGGGGCACTACAGTAGGACATAGGGTCTAACCTGGATACACCAATTGAAAGGCAACAGCTATAACCACTGCACTACCTGCTGGCCCGTATTCATAAGACAAACCAGACCTGGAACAAAAGATCCAACAATGTAAACAAGCATCGGACTAACTTCCCCATGTGTGGCAAACACAACGTCATCGTGTCATGCGGGGTTCATGCTCATGAAAGCAGCGATTGTGAGGGAGATGCTTGGGCAGCAGGTTGCAGCCTGTTTGGGAATAACCACTGCAGCAGACTAAACAACCGTCTGCATGTGTGATGTTGCTGTAGAGGAATGACAACCTTCAACTGCAGAGTTAAACCCCAGAGAGACTCAATGAACCCACAAGTGTGAGTAGGACGGCTGAGCGCTGACAGCCGGCCATTTCACATGACTTAACCACCTGGATGTTGTGAGCGAACACCTTACTGTACAACCCAGGGAAAAGCAAGACGCAATGACCTTAAGAAACAAATGATTTATTTATTCCATCATATTTCCAAAAGCTGGAAAGCATAATAAGGAAGCATATTGGAATATATGTTTCCATATATGCTTGAAACATAATACAGTTTCTATCATACAGGAATATTTCATTTGACATTTATTATTGTGCATCTGTGTTATTAAATTCTGGGTAGATGTTGACCAAAGAAAGAAAATGACCTGTATAAAAGAAAAAGAGTAATTAAAAATAAATTACTGCATGTGACTCAGTGAACCCCAAGGTATGCTAAGCCATCTGCTAACAGGTAAAAAACTGTCTAAGTTGACCATCTCATTTCCAGGATAAAGTCTCAATTAAGGTGAGATGTTTGGTCTTCACTTACAGGTTGGTGTAACATCATGTTGTAGATGCACGTCAGTCTGGAAACGACTGTAAAATAATGGTGAAACAGTCCAGTATTCATGAGCACCAAAATAGTCAGCATGACCATGTTCAGCATAATTTCAGCTCAGCTACAGAGGGCCTCATGTGCTGCTTTACAATATTTTGCTGTAATTCTGACTTTGCAGCTCCCTCAGTGATAACAGTCAGCCAGTGTGGTGGGCAGAAAAATAGCCAGTTCCTGGTAGTTGGACAGAGGTAGGATTGTGTAAATAAAACATTTGATTGTTTCATTTTCATCAGACACATGTGCCAGTTCCTCTAATCCACATTGTAAATTTCAACTTTTATTCTTTAGAAAAATAACTGTTGGAATAAATTAAATAAGAAATTCACGGTACTGAAGTCACATCTACAGATGTTAATGTTACTTAATGTTACTACTACCTACTGCCTCTCTACATTGGAGAAATTTTAATTTCCAAAACATTTGGTATTTCTTGGAGTGGTTGATGCCGACAAAAAATTAAACTGTACTGATTCAGTTTAATAGAGAGACAGGTGTGGTTTGCCAGTCTCTGCTTTTTTTGTTCTCTCCATGTTTTTTCCATTCTGACCACAAGGTTTCACAAAACAAAGATTACATGGTATTTCAAATCCTTTGACCACAACACTCACCTAGATAAGCGGATTGGAAAGTAGATGGATGAGTTAATTTGTGTTAGACAGGTCCAGATGATGCGTCATTTACTGTTATGCACTAATGGATTAGAAAACATGTTTGTGAGGTCAAACGGCATTTGTGGTTAAACAGAGTTAAGTACGGATATAAGTTGCACAACTCCAAGCTAAAACATATGTTAGGAACCAGAGGCTTCTAAGCAAAATATTTAGGGGCCAATTTCCATTTTTACTCTCCAAAAAGATTATTCATGTTTATAACTGATTTAAAAAGGTGGTGTATTGAGAGGTTGACAGGCAGAAGGTGGCTGTCAGGGGGTCAACAAGGACATTTTTAGCCGACTGAAAGAGGTGAAACAAAATAATTCCAGCTGCAATATATTAAATACATTTTGCTTTGTGGATGTGCATCTAAACATAAAGCTCAATCTCTGTTTGTTTGTCTGTTTGTTCTTTATGCATAGCTATGTTTTTTAAGACACATACTTGAAATCTTGCCGACAGGTACTTCTCACCCTAAGTTTTTCCAGTAGTAAAGTTCATTAAACTCCAAAACAACTACTTACTCGTAACTCAGTAAAGGGCATTAAATAATTTCTCTCCTATATATGAAAACTTTTAAGTCAAAGACTTTTATCTCACAAGATGTCAGATTCAAATCCAAACCTGTGAAATACTTTAATCCCACCTTCTACTCTTGTACCCTAGAACAAGATACTTACCCTGAATTATTACAGTAGAAATTACCAAAGTGTACAAACATACAAATCTCTGTAAATCACAATGCTGCATGTTGCTTTGGAGAGAAGTATCAGTTCAATAAATGGAAATATTTATAATTTGAATTCTCAAAGCTTCTTACTGACTGATACAGGCAGTGGACATCATGAGGGTTTTAACTTTGTAAGGCATGAAACTGAAACATGGAAGAGAAGGCATCTTAAACGGCTTTATTCACTACAGAAAGATGATTTGTTTTTAAAATTGTGGCACTGGTGGTGCAGATGTCTATTTCCTGAAAAATTAGAGATAAATTCAACTGAAATAAATTAATTCTAGTGTCAATGCATTTGTCTCAAATGACCCAAGTGCAAATCCCACAACATCACTTGAGAGGAGGCAGGCAATAACAAGAATAAACAAGGCTAATTTTGGCAGCAGTGTTTCAAGCCCCAGGTGTGAGTGAGTTTTCTCTCCAGATACTTGCTGCTGGAGCAGGAATCCAAAGAAATGCAGCTCAACATGTTCACTTCAACAGAGCACAATAGCCACATTATTCTTACACGTCCTCCACATCCCCTGTCCCTACCACACAAGAATGCGGGCATCTGCTTTTATATGTGTAAATGCAGGTATATACAGGTATGTACTTAAGCGGATAAAGTGCTTTTCATTAAAACCTCAGTCACGGAAAGGTATGTAAAATCAAGATGGCCAACACTGACTAAGCCATCAGTGCATCCCAGCATGAGGGACGCCACGCAGGTTGGACCTAAACCTCCAGATGTCTTCCCTAAATTCACACCCTGAAATAATTCTTACAAATATGGAGGACAGAGGCAATAAAGAGGTGACGAAATGGTGGACCATAAGGGGCAGAGTCCTGTGTTTGCCCTCAGTTTCCTCAGGTCTGTTCTCCGTGTTTCTCTGGGGCTGCACAGGTCACGTTGGGTCGCCAGGAAACACAACACAGCCCACAGTGGAGACCACCTGAACCTGCTGAACAGATCAAAGCTCAACACAGTTATTCAAAATTTGAGAACTTGTGAAGAAAGATTTTTGTGAAGTGAATCCCAACCCATCCATACCTGGTGCTCATTTTCCATTAGTTCAAATAACTTGTTTCTGCCCAAAATGGCTGCACTTTACCAGCAGACTCTAAAAAGGAAGAAAGCCATGCAAAGGTCACATCAGGCTCTGAAGCTCTTCTGCATTTCGCACCACACTGTGTAACAGGTCACGCTGGGGGCTGGTGCACCATTTCTCTTTAGGTTTTGAGAGGAAGAACCAGGCCCTTTGTCTCCACCCAAGCTGAACATCTCCATGATGATCTCCCATCTCTGTGACCTTCCATGGCTCCCCAGAATTGTCTGCCCAACCACAGGCTCACGTGCTGGTGGGTGGTGGGAAGCTAGAACATGGGGGGAGGAAGGAGTATGCAGAGGGTAGCCTTCAACGTGGAGTGCTGACGCTCTCTTGTGGTTAACCAGGTCTGCTGCAAAGGGAATTCTGTCCAGGAAAGAGAGTCCTCACTCCCATGGGGGTCTCTTTTAACAATAATAAGCTATATTACTACTATGGATGTTACCTTAGCTGTTTCTCTTCTCATGATATTGCTGCATGTTCTCCAGATAATATTTCATACTGCATGACATGACTGCAGTCTAACATTACTGCTTTTGATAAATAAATTGCCAATTCTACTGCAAGGCACAACTACATCATATAATTACTACATAAAAGGTGTGCAGTAGAGACCATTCCTGTAGTGTGTATGACCAGTCTGACAGGACATGTACATTTAACTTATTATTTTTTAAATAAATCTAAAGATCCCTGAAACAATGTGTTATTTTTGCTAACATTTACTATAACTTCTGATAAATGTTGAATATGTAATTTTTAAGCATTGTGACACTAGAAGGCAGACTGGGATTTCAGAACAACTCTGTCACAAAAAGCCTCTACTATATCAACGAATCAATAAACCTTTGAAGGAATTTGTTCACATTTCAACCAAAACAACTGGTGACATTTAAAGCTGTTATTTACTGACCATTCACCTCTTTGCAGGACTCAATAATCAATAAATACATTAAAGGCATTTTGTTCAGGTTGGTTTCATACTTGCATCCTGCTTCAAATTGTACACCTTGACATTGTCCACACTGTGCGGTTCCCTATTTTAAGAAATTCCCATTTTCTGGACCTCAAGTTTTAAAAATAACCACAGCACAGAGGCAGTGTGTGGGAATGTTGAGGTCACCTCAGTAAAATGCTGCGGCAGATGGTTCTCTAGGAAGAAAACACACATCATTACCACATGTCCAGTGTATCTGTCCTCACCTTATAAACCACTGACATTTAGTTCTGCGTGATAATAAACACAAAACTAAACTAAACTAAATGACTCATGAATGAATGCAGCCATATTGCACAAAACTTATTCTGCATGTACTTAGGCCATTGGAGGTGGTTCTACATACAGGGTTTTGTGACATGTGGGCTGTACCATACACATACACACCCACACACTCCATTGCTCTGCTCTGCACATGTAAGGCTCTCTTTATTCGGACCATTGTTGATACAGCAAAATGTGTTTTCATTAATACACATTTTCTGCAGTTTTATTAATACATGGAAGAGGTGCTCCTCAAGTGCCCTGTTGCTGTGACTTCACTGCAAATAAGACACAGATTGGGTTCTTAAATTCAAATCTTTATTACATCCACCTAACTGCTGCCCACCACTCTCCACCCTCCTACACCCCCCAGGGTGTGGGAGGAACAGTGCTACCCTGTGTACAGCAAAATACAACAGCCCTGTTTACCAGTTTGCTTCTACTGTTTAATAGCAGATTGGAATTTTATACCTGCCATCCATCTCTAACGGATGTGCTGTGAGCATAATGCATAACTGACCACCCTGAGATTTGTTGAGGTGTTACTTTTTTGTTAAGAATTGCCCAACAGCCACTTTGTAACCTGGAATAGGTTTGTAAGGTGAAAATACACACTACACTAGTGTGTAAAATTACAGTGTATCTGCAATTCACAGTTACCCCAGCAGCTGGCTGTGTTGTTACTACTGTCTACCTGGGTGGCCAAGTCCATAGTGGTGGAATAGACCATGAGAACTTGGGGGGACAAACTGACTGCAGGTTACTGACAATAATGTCTATAACAGCAATTTTGGTCTGTTTTACATTTAGAATAAAAAAATGCTTTAAGTCTGAATAAAAATCAATGTATAGATAAATACAAATCTCTATTTTCAGGGGGTATTAGTATTCCTGTGGCCCTAAGCGCATGCCTAACTTTGCCTAATGGAAGTCTACCCCTGCACTCGCACAAACGCAGACACCGCCTGCCATGACAGCACGTTCCATTCTAACTTTCAGGCGGCGGCGGGGCGGGGGGGGTGAAGGTGTGTGAGATGTCCATGGTGGTGTGTAACGCCGCAGTGCACCAACACACACCGGATTGGTCCGCAAATCTCATTATAAGACTTAAAGATCGGTGCGGAGTATGTGTGTGTGTGTGTGTGTGTGCGCGTGCGTGTGCGCGCGCGTGGAGGTTGGAAGAGTGGCGTGCGCGTGCGCGTGAGACACTGCAGAGCAGCGCGTGTAGGACACCCATCGCCTTGCCTCCGCACGCTTGTGCACGGCTCCGGTTCCACACCGGGTTATTAGCGAGGCACGCGCACGGACACACGCAAGGGGGGACGGAGGGACAAGGGGGGGGTCCAGAATGTTGACCTTATTGACAGCCATGTACTTGGTGGTGAGGGCGGTGTCATCGCAGGTGAGTGAACGTCGGGCGATAAGGCCACGGGGGGACCGGCGGGGGGCTGCGTTGGGGTGGGGGGACACGCCCACAGCGCATCCAGCCCCTCTATAAAACACACGCCTCAAAAAAAAAAGAAATCACTACTCATCATTCTGCAAAATGTGCGCGGAAACTGCAGTTAACTGCGGCGAGGGGCGCGGGTCTGGGGAGGAATTGCGCTGAGGTGTCCGCTGTGTGTCACTGTATTGTTCCCTCTGCCCGGCAACGTGACACGTCCCACGCACGTTCCTCCGCAGCTCTGCCCGGGTAGTGTTTTAAATCTGCGGCGGCCTCATAGGTAAACGGTCCCTTCGTGTGTCAGCCGGGATCTGACAGCAGCGGCAGTGGGTTGGCAGCGCAGATCAACACCACAGAGAGCGTCTCCCTTTGTGTGTGTGTGTGTGTGTGTGTGTGTGTGTGAGAGTGTGTGTGTGTGAGTGAGCACGCGCCCCTCTACCCTATCACTGCAGAGTACATTTAACACGTTTAATACATTTACTTAATTAATTTTAAGTAGCTTGTCATTTACATCCCTTACACTATGATGTGCCTTATACGACGCATCAATTAAATAATAATAATCTTAAGAAATGGCAGCACCGCTTCCAACACTTATTCTGCGGTGGTGTACCTTATTGGGATTATTACCATTTCCAGCGATCCTTTTCAGTGTCTGTGATGGATTGGTGTCCTGTACAGGGTACAGTTTCATAGCCCGGTGCTCAGTGATTCTCGGATAGACTCTGGACCACCGCCACCCTGACCATGGTTAAATGGTTAAAGATACTGGTTGGTTGGATAGTTGCAAATGACTGATGTTATTTTGGTGCTTTAAAGCTGGATCAGTTGTTCTCCCCTGCCAGGAAGGGACACAGAAGCCCAGCACTGCTTACAGCACCATATGTGGCATCCAGGGATGAGACAGCATTAAACACTGCCACCCCCCCTGCAAAACACTGTCATACAGGTAGACACAAGGTGAAGCTGACAGTGTGTTTATCTGTTTCCCATTTCTGATTTTACTCTAAATCAGAAACAATCACTGAAACTTCACTTTCTGTGATACTTCAGAACACTGAAAGCTGATATTAATTTTTTCAGGATAACATTGTTTTTATGCTAGAAAATAATTAAGCAAAATGAAGAGTATAAATAAACACTTAAGTTAATTTTAAGTAAGTTTGTAGTATCAGCTCATTTTCTAGGTAGATTTGATCCAGATTGGTCAGGTTGGTTGGATCACAATTTTCAAACAGCACCAAAGGTTCTCAATGGGATTGAGGTCAGGACTTTACCAGGGTAACTACAGGACATTCACCTTTTTGTCCTTTAGGCTTTCCAATGTCCTGCACAGCACTGTGTAATAATACACACTACAGTGTGGAAAACTGGAGGTCAAAATCACCGTGAGTAAATAAAATTGTAAACCTGTGGTGAGAGAGAGATAGTGAACCTTTAGGGTCACTACAGTAACGTTTCTTTTAAAACGTGTTGTGCTGAACCACAGTATAAGTATAAATACACAGCTGTGGACAAGTCCTTGGAAATTGAGACATTTTCTTCAAGTTGTAACAAATGAACAATGGTACTCAAATTTATTTTTACTATTTTTCATGGGTAATTTAAAACTTTATTCAGGTTATTTGATACCTTCACTATTTTATTGTATAATTCTACTTTTTAACAGTTCAGTGTTATTTTAAATCTATATGAGAATGATCTGTGATTCAATAAATGTTTCACTTTTTAACATATATTAAATCACTCTGAATATAAGTCAGAGATAATATTCTTGAGGTGCTTCTGCTTACTTAGGTAGTACTTTGATTAATAGAAAACAATTTAGTGGTGTATTTTAAATTTTAGTTTTCAATTATGTCAGTTCTGGCTGAGCCTGGACTAAACCACAAGATTTTTTCTTTCTTCAAACCAGTTTTCTTAATTTGTTAAAACTTTTTTCATAAACTAAATGTATTACATGTGACAGCAAGTGGCCTAGTAGTTTGAAATCTAGTCTGCCAGTCCTTGGTTTGAACCCCCTCTTATTGCAGAACCCATGAAGGTACTTACCCAGAACTGATGCAGTATAAAATAGTAAATACATTGCAAAATGAGAAGATGTACCATGGTAAATCGCACTAGGTTAACGTGTCAGCTAAAAAAAGATAAACATAATTTTCATTTTCATTTTAAAATTTGAGGCATTACAAAATCAAATCGTATCATTATTCTTATTTGATTTTATGATTTCTCAAAATTGTTATTATTATTATTATTGTACACGCACGATACACTGGAAATAAATGAGCTAACGGTGTTTGGACCGTTTACAATGCATCAACATTACATGAATTATTTTCCCATGGACTTCGGGATTCAGGAAGTATTTTTAATTGACTGTCATTACACCAAAAATCACGGCAGGATGTCTCGAACAGAGATTTTATGTTCTTATATGAATATGACCTGTTTGGACTTTTACCACGCAAGATCATTGGAGCTTTTTTTGATGACATTTTCTTCTTATTTCTATTTATTTTTTATCACGTTTTAATTATTGTTGTTTATATATGTATATATACACTGTCCTCTAGCTCACTTCGATTGGCTGTTCTGTATTAGTTCTTCTCCTGTGGTTAAATTATTCATTCCACTAAAAAAATAAAGGAGCGGAACATGAAACCCGACTTCCGGGTTGGACAATCATTTCCTCGACGTCCGCAACCCTGCATCTTTCGTTTGTGGTTTAACTCTCGCCGTTTCATTCCAAAATCCACAATGGCACCTAGTAATGTTCACTCAAATCTATTCCTGTCATGAAAGCACTGTTTAAATTTCGCTAGCTTAAGGTTTGAAACTTAAATCTTCTACGTTGTTTTGAAATATATCCCACATTGTTTCACATATAGTTGGTACTGCATTTGCGGTTTTATTTTACGAGTATTAGATGTCTCGAAATGTCATTTTTATAACTGTCGGTAAAGTCCGTATATAATACATTCCATATTCATAAGATATTTTTTTTTTCCCTATTTGCAACTAGGTGGTAGGATCGAGAGCATGTCATCTTGGGTAATGTTGTCTTTTCTGTCTAGGCGACAAGCTATGAAAATTATGCGTATTTGAAAATTAAACTACAAATCCCATAGTTCAGTTGCGTCCTCGCTGTCGCCACTTAAACATATCAGAAGAAGTAAAGGTGACCTTTCTATTGGAACGTTAGGTGGAAGAGCAGTCGGGTGTCATACAAGTCGCGAACATGGTAAGATAGCTAGTTGTTACATATTCCGTGTATGGTGACGTTAGTTGAATACTTAAAAGTGTTACAAATGCAGATGTGGGCGCTTACAGTGGTTAACGGTTCTAATCCCTCTGACTGAGCAGTAACAGCATCGCTGTACGTGTCATTGCGCTGCCGTTTTCCTGAAAGCGGAAACATTTTTGTCACATTATCTCAGCACAGTTTTATTCAGTGTGAGAAAATAAATTGCCATCCAACAAGGCACTTGTGCGTTATTAAAATGGCTTTGGTGGACCTGGCTGTGCAGCGATCGTCTTTCTCGTCTCATTTACATTGGTTTGCTATTGACATGATCCTCTGCTTGCTGTTTGGTGACTTGTGTTACCGCAGTGACTCTGATCTTCTCCATAATGGTTGATTTGGTAGCCCGTAAGTCGACAAAGGGTTTATATTTACATTGCGTTTTATTGTATTTTTTATTTTATGCTGTGCTTGCATTTGTACGATGGAGATCACACCACAGACAGGTGTTGGTGATGCAGCTGATCTGAAAACCCCCTCTGTTTGCAGCTGGACCCCATCAGAGTCCTGGTCACTGGCGCTGCAGGCCAGATTGCCTATTCCCTTCTGTACAGCATCGCCAAGGGTGATGTCTTCGGCAAAGATCAGGTAAAATCAGGCATTTTTGGTTAATGATAACCAAGACATGCTGGTACATTATGCATTTTGAAGTCAGCGTTACCTCAACTTGAACTCTTACATTTGTGAAAACGTATGAATTCCACGAACAAGTCCTCAGTTGGAAAACGGTCAGTGGTGCTAATATTCAGACTGAAGGTTACTATGTTATGCTTTGATATTTTCTGTTATGATTCAGACACGCAAGAGTAAGCAAAGTTTATTGATGTCTATAAACAAAAAAAATAATTTTGAATGATTGTTTTTGCCAGCCCATTATCCTGGTTCTGCTGGACATCCCACCCATGCTGCCAGTGTTGGACGGTGTGGTTATGGAGCTGCAGGACTGTGCTCTTCCACTCCTGAGGGGTGAGCATGCAGACCTGTGAGGTCAGAAAATAACTGCTGACAAAACTGGACTTTGAGTTCCATTTGTAGGCACTGCAGTGGATTTTTGCCCCTGTTTTCTTTCTCCTCTGCAATATTGTATCCGAAATCTTTACCAGTTTTCCTGGAATCAGTCTTTGAGGATATTTTTATCACAAAGGCCTGTAATTTGTTTCCCCATGCATACAATCCTGTTTTTTTTTCTATAGCAGTGCTGGCTGTTACTAGTTTAGTTTGTGAGGAGGTGTGTCAAACATCAGCTCTCTGATAGGTCACTTCTTCAGCTTTCCTCAGCTCCTGCAAACAATGGAGAGACAATGTCCAGTATTTTTTGCATTCTGAATGAAGTTCACCAAGATAAAATTCTTTCATTGTTTTGTACAGTCTATTAATTAGTGGCGTTAGCAATATTTCAAGTAACTGGCAAATCTGAAATTTATTCGTAGTATGCAGTGTATAAATATCAGTGGCTTGGGTACTTTGTTAGTGGTTCTTTTTGTTAATCTTTGTTGATGAATCCCAATAGTTTATCTTTTAGTTTAATACCCCTATGTATAGACACCCCCTTTCTTCAGTTTAATTACCTATTATGTGCTGGAGACAAAGAAATAAAGACAAAATTACTTTTGTCACTAGGAAGTGGTTCCTTTCAAATAGTTTCTTAACAAAAATGTATTCTACTCGCAGAGGTTATTCCAACAGATAAGGTGGAGGTGGGATTCAAAGATCTGGATGCCGCCATATTGGTGGGCTCCATGCCCAGGAAGGAGGGCATGGAGAGGAAGGACCTCCTCAAAGCCAATGTGGCCATTTTCAAGACCCAGGGAGCTGCTTTGGACAAGTATGCAAAGAAGACTGTCAAGGTGACTCACACAGAGGCAGCAGCACTGTGTTAAAGCAGCTACTGTAATACTGTTACAGCATTAATTTTTTTTGCCAAATCGATCTACATAAGACTGTCATTTGTAAGGTGTAGAACTACATCTATAATTAGGAGATCTAAAAGCCTTGTCAGGTGTTAGAAATACTACTTACATATAGAAGTAATATTAGTAAGTGGAGTTATACACAAGTATGGGGGACACATTAGAATTGTTTGGACATTAGGGGGGCATTTGCCTTGCCCTTGTTACACCTCTGACATAAATCAGACACATTAATTTATTTTTATTTTTCTTTTTTAAAAAATAAGCATATGTTTTAATTGTTTAATTACTCAGCTGACATGCTTCCTGCTTTGCAGCACTTACATTAAAATCCTTAGGTCTAGCTCATGTAGTGTTTCTCTGTGGGGGGGTTCCAAAAAACACTGGGGTGAAATTCTTTAAATATTTTCTTGTATTATAATTGTTGAGGCTTTGGGTCCAGTTTCCAGTGCAACTCAACTATTACAGTGGGTTGTGGATTTCTCAGTTTTGCAACTTTGTCTGAAAATGTAATGCTGAAATCAGTGGGTGGAGGCAGTATTTTCAGTTTAGGAACTTTTGTGCTTAGTTTTATTTTTGTATTGATTTTTTTTTTTTTTTGTATGAATCCAATTTTGTTGCAGTGCCAGTGGAAGGTGTTTTAACTGACCTGTAGTCATGTCCTCACACTCTTTCAGGTCTTGGTTGTTGGAAACCCTGCAAATACCAACTGTTTGATTGCTGCCAAGTCTGCACCCTCTATTCCAAAGGAGAACTTCTCTTGCCTGACTCGTCTGGACCACAACAGGGCCCGCTCACAGGTCTGATGTCCTCTAAATAGTTATCGCTTGTTGTATCACAGGTCGATAATGTGTGTGGTAGTGTGCTGACACAATAGATAAGTGTCAGCTGAATTGTTTCTAGGAATCCATACAACTGCTAATTTGCTTGGTAATAAGCAAAAACCTGAACGCCATGTGGCCCTTGAGGTCGGGAATAGCCCACCTTAAATAATGTCATGTTTACTGCCTCAGGTACATTGTTCTGTTTCCACCTTTCTCCAATGTGTTGCTGATGATCCCTTTCCCCAACTAGGTGGCCATGCGTGTTGGGGTAACATCAGACTGTGTGAAAAATGTCATCATCTGGGGCAACCACTCCTCCACCCAGTACCCTGATGTGCACCATGCCAAGGTGCAGATGCAGGGCAATGAGGTGCCAGCTTTTGATGCAGTGAAGGATGATGCCTGGCTCAAGGGGGACTTCATCAGTGTGAGTTAACATGCTGCCTCTTCATCTATGAAGCATAGTTGATGTGTAAGACCATTGAAACTTAATGTCACCCTTAAAAAATTAATTTTTTGTTTGAAGCTCTTAAATTCTGCTGAATGTAGCAGTGTGTATGAAGCCTTTGCAGTTGATGGAAAGGGAATCATTCCTCCTTGCCTGGCATGTGATGAATCTGGATCCTGCTCCTCTGTCTGTATAGACTGTGCAGCAACGTGGGGCTGCAGTCATCAAGGCCAGGAAACTCTCCAGCGCCATGTCGGCAGCTAAGGCCATCTGTGACCACATGAGGGACATTTGGTTTGGCACTCCTGAGGTCAGTAGGGTGCACAGGGGCTAGGGGTGGTGGGGCAGGACTAGAACTGTGTCTTCATTTGTAGGAAGAACTTAAGCTGAATGACATCTGTGGTTGAAAAATGTAGATAATCACCAGCTCAGCTCTGATTGCAAAAGTATCTATGAAGTTCTATAATTCTGAATTGTCTAAAGTTCTGTTTTAGAATCAGATGAATAAGAAATGCCATCAAAGATTACCACTGAAAGCTTGCAGCATAAGTATATAATGATTACTGTCTCCACTGTGTGTAATACTGCAGTAAACTTGTTGTTTAGGGAACATCTGTATTATAGAAAGGAGGTGCTGTTCTGTAATGGAAGCTGTTCAACTTTAACCCTATCTTTTCTAGGGTGAGTTTGTTTCCATGGGTGTCTACTCCTCCGGGAATGGTTACAAGGTTCCGAATGACCTCATGTATTCTTTCCCTGTCACAATCAAGGTAAGGCCCTCTCAGGGTTAACAGCTCAACCCTGATCCTTTATTTACTGAACTGAGTTGCACGGAGGTCACATTTCCTATAAGACATCTGCAAAGGCTTTGCCTATTCCATGCCTTTGTCCTGTGCAGTTTTCTTTAAAGATAAATAATAACATGCTCGTTGATTTATCCGTTTATCCTTGTTGGGCAACACAAAATTTTCATCTCAATTTAGTGTGAACTGGAAACTAAGTGCTTTCCAAGGCCAGTTTTTCCATTCCACTCTCCTGCCACAGAACAAGACCTGGAAGATCGTGGATGGGCTTGAGATCAATGACTTCTCTCAGGGGAAGATGGAAGCCACAGCAGCTGAACTAGTGGAGGAGAGAGATACAGCCATCTCCTTCCTGGGTGTGTGACTAGGGCCCTGGCAGCCAACACAACAGAGTTTGGACAACCAGAAAACCCCTGACTCACGTCTTTGAAGAGAAATTCTTTCCAACAATACTATACATGTCAAGTGTCATTTCTGTCAAGCAATACAAGTAATAATGAAACCTAGTAATTGAACTAGCCTTTGTCGATGGACAGAGTATTTTTAGCTGTCATTATGCATTAGATAATCAACATAACTGTTGCTCATTCAGTCCAACAATAAAACATGTTGTGTCTTAATACGTTGTGGATTTTTGCTGTTTATAATCAATAATACTGACACATTATTTATAATATTTAACGAAAATGTCCTTGTCAGGTTGTATAACTGTAAGCTCACTTAATTTTTCTTATTTTGGATTAAGTTTAAATAGCTTTATCAGTGAACAAATTGAAACAGGATAGACATTACCTTTATTTTCCCCCGTTTTAAGATGTTCAACACATGAAGCCTTAGATCCCCTAAAACTATAATAAATTTGGGCAAATCGTCTACTCAAGATTTACATCTTATTTCCATTTATTTTGTTTTTAATAGATTGCTGCTGTTGACCACGTGGGGGCGGCCATTGACTTTCTGAAAAAAAGCCGAACTGTACAAAACCTAGGAAACCATATAGTTTTCATACACATTGGGTGGGGGTATAATTCTTTCTCGGACGATTTACATACAAAAATCAAGAATTACTGTCACTGTTTCCAAAATTATCTCATATAGCACATATTCGTTTGCTACGATTTACTCCTTTGTACAGCAGGGTGGTTTTACTGCATCAATTCAGGCTAAGTACCTTGCTCAAGAGTACTACAACGGGAGGGGAAATTCGAACCCGGGTCTTTTGAGTTCGAAGGACACAACTGTCTATCTACCGAGATGTTCTAAGCAATATTACCTGTATAGCCTTACAGTGGTGTCTATGTGTTTCAGGGAGGGACGTATACAGTAGATAAGATGTTTTGAGCAAGTCTAAAGAAGGAAGTGATCTTGTCTGACCTCCTTCTGCAAACTGAATTAAGATTTTAATTTTTTTTTCCAGAGAATAATCTCAATCTGCCTTTTTAACAGAAGGGGTGACAGTAAATATGTGCATTTCTTACGCTTGGAGCTTTTAGCTCTGCCTTACAATAGTACAATAATGCAGACGACGCGGTGAAACCGGTTCTAACAAAACTAATTTTCAAAGTACCTAAACCACCTAACCTGAGGTTTTTCATGTATGCGCATACAGTAAAGCAGACAGACAGCACGGCTGCAGAGTACAGAAACTTATTACTTCACTAACATCATGTCTCGCGCTGTTTAAACCCACCAGCACTTTTCCGTTCCTTGGATGTATTTTTCGACTTCCCCCATAAATAATCAAAGCTAACTCCTAGAAACAGACTGCAAGTACCAGGCAAAGATATACATGGAATACGATACTGTTTTTTATACTGAATATTCTGAATGCGTTAAAATGTTTGCATCGAAACTAAATAACGGAACGGGCAGCCCAACAGTGCCCCCCCTCCGTTAGGCGGGTTTTACGTTGTTAGCTGTTACTGCTTAGGCACCGAATCCAAACGTCCCGAGGACAGGATAACGATTGGATGAAATGTGCCTGTTTCTTTGAGTCGCCGCCCGTATTTGCCAATCAGGGCTTTTTACACTGCGTGGTGACAGTACGATCCACGTTTCTTTATTTTGAATGGTTAATATTAGCTGCCAATCACACCTTTGTGCGTAAACTATCTACACGTCATTTCCGCTAAGCGGTTGGGAAGTCGAGTTTTACGGCGGCTCTTGGTGTTAAATATCAGCTTTATGCGGTTTGTCCTCGTCCCATTTCATTAGCTCGAACGTAGTCAGATTAAAGCTGCCACAGGGGTTTGGAGCAGCCAGCAGTGTAGCGGAAAAGATAATATTAGTTAAAAGGTGGGTAATAGCTGTTTCACAGCAGTGATAAATATGCTTATTGAAGGAGTGGAAACGACGTGTGATTTCAGTGGACGCTGACTGTGCCCTGAAAGTGCTTCGAATGTGTCCTGAATGGGGTTTGAATGTACAACCTGCATATACCCTGAGGGCGCTTTGAATGTACCCCGCATATACCCTGAGGGCGCTTTGAATGTACCCCGCATATACCTTAAGTGCGCTTTGAATGTACCCCGCATATACCCTGAGGGCGCTTTGAACGTAACATGCATATTCCCTAAATGTTCTCTGAATGTTATGAATCCCTGTGGTGTTAAACAGAAAAGGGAGATGTGGCGGCGGCTGTGTCCCTTTGGGGTGCCGAACGTTACAAGCAACAATAAGTTATTTTTGTAGAATAGGAAACATGCTGGTGGAGAAAATGGTCACTGCGGGGGGGCAAAACAGCACGTGTTTTTTATTTGCTGTTTACCGCGCGGTGCAGGCAGAATCGATCGACGGTAAAATATTGATCAGGGGGAGGGGGCGTTTCTCCGGACTACTGCTGCTGAGTGGGCTGGAGTTTTGCACCTTTTTTAAGGCTTTACTCCAAGGGGAGGAGACGATTTGCTTCTTTTCAAGGATTTCATGATTATTACGCAAGTGACGGGCGGAATCCGCCGAACGGACCGTCGGAGCACCTCGCCCATCACACACTCGCTGCCGACGAGCGGAATGATACTTGATTTTTACATTTTTGTAAATCGTTTATCTGGGTGTTAAATTCGATAGCTGTTTGGTTTTAGACAAAAGGAAACTACTTTTAAAGTATTTTTTTTAGAAATAGTGAAATAAGGGACCTGTAAGATGTCGATGTACGTTGAAGGTAAGTGTCCGAGAATATCTGCTGACAAGTGATGGAGTTAACGGGAGATGATTTTAAAATGTGCGCAACTGAATGTAAATTTAAGATCAGACAGCATGGTATGAAGTAGAGACACTTGAACACTGAAGCTGAGAGCTTAATGCTGCTGTTGGAAATGTTGAACATGTTTTCTCATCATTTGTTCTCAAATGGAGCCACAGTGAGACACTCTGTCATGTGTGACCACTTCTCCCTTCAGTTTTGTCCCTTTCCTCAGCCAGGTCCCTCCACCACGCACTTTCTGTTGACACATCTGAGCTCACATTTCTTCTCTTTGTGATTTGCTCTTCACTGTAAACTATGAGTCTTTTACTTCCACGTGCTGCTGTCCTGATGGGGGGGAAAATGTGAACACAGATGTTTCTGATTTCAGGCTGCAGTGCTGTGTTTCAGTGACGCATGAAAGTCTTGCTGTTCTGAAGAACTGAGTTACTGTGTGGAAGTAATGAGCAATAAACTGTAAAGTGTTTGATGCTCAAATGACATAACTGTCCTCTTTGTTGGCAAGGTTGAGATCTGTTGAAGATTTTCTGTAGTCAAATAATTTATCACATTTGCAAACCTGTGGGCTGTATGGAAGTAGGTTCAAAAGTGTGGGGCTGATTTTCATATTCCGTATCTGTGTTTCACTCATTGGGGTGAACTGCCTTATGAATCCTGTTGTACCCTGTCTATTGATTTTGCAGCCATCTATGACTGAGGTAGAAGGTGACACTTGACAACTAAAGTTCCAGTTGCTACAGTAAACCATCCACTTTTACCATATGGTTTCTCCCCTGAGAGTAAACGCTGCAGCTCAACACGACACCCACGTTCACTACACTCAGGTTCATTGTGCTGTGTTTGCCCGTTTAGCTCATGTTGCTGAAGGCTTTTACTGAGATGCTTTTCAGTATGTTGACTGGAAGCAAAAAGAAACCACACTTTTTCTGGCAGCTGAGGCAGGCCTGTTGGCACATCTCCACAAGAAGCACTTAAGAACTCGGCTTGTTTCGTTAACTTGCTTTCATTTGACCAGTGGGCAGTACAATACACTGTTTTACTCTTAAGACAGTATTTGCATATGTCTGCATATGCATGCTTATGCATATTTGCATAAGTCTGGTGAACGTGGTAAAAGGGCCTTTCTATCCTAAAGAACAGTAATAATAGAGTCAGGGTCTCAGTGTTGTATTCAAGCTGGGGTTCAGTGTCATGCTTAGGGTTACATTGCATATTTGTATAAAAAAAAAAGGTAATTTTGCCCTCACTTTTCTAACTTCTGTTATGAAAGGAAAATGTACCTGTCCTGTGGTGAGTATCAAGCCTCTTAGGGCTGTGTCTGCAGAAAGAGAGAATTTCTTGGAAGCAAGTTGGCCATTTGAGACCAGTGCTGGTTTGCTATAAGGTGCTGTGTTGCTTGTTATGGGACAGAGTGTGAAGCCAGGTGTGATAATGAGTGTAAGGTGTGTAGAAGAGGTTCACTGTGACCTTTCTGTTTTCTTCGGGGTTTGTAAAGTAGTGTAACTGGCAGAATGACAGGATGTATTTTCTCTCCTTACCTTCTGCTTAATGAAGTGGACACCAGACTGAGTGCTTCCCTCCCCCTGCCTTGCACAGATCTGAGCAAGCGTGCCCACAACAGTGGAATGGCAGAGTTTCAGGAATTGATGCGAAAGCAGCTGGAGGCTTCCATGCACACAGAGCTGGAGAAGCTGGTGTCCACGGCCAAAGGCACAGAGGCAGAGGTGGGTGCTGCTTTTTGCAAAATGCGTCACAACCCTAAAATGCTCCAGAATGAGCATCTCTTCCCCAAATAATCACTAATTTCATTCATAAATCAAATGTGTAGACAATCAGACAGACAGATGATCAGATGGAATAAATAAATGAGCAACACTGATAGTTCAGTCGAATCAGTCTGCTGCTGAAAAAGTCCCCAGGTTTTCAAGTTAAATGAAATGGTTTAAATGGCTTGCAGAAATACCTGGGTGTTCAACATGGACACACAGACTAGGGAACTCAGGGCTGCAGATCTTCTTTTGCTTTAAAAAAAAAAAAAAGTTCACTGGTAGAGATGTGAAAAGAGAGATTAAGGACCTGCTGCCAGAAATGTCTTAATTTTGAAGATACGTGCTGGTCGCCTGTACATGCATTGCTTTGATGCGTCAAATCCCCAGAAGTGAATGTCCATTCCTATTTTCATATGGTGCTTTGTGCTGGGGAAAGTCTGTCATTTTCTTACAAAGTTAACAACGATGCAGTCATGAAAAAGCAAAGGCTTTTCTGCTCTGATTCTCTTCTTTTCCACCCTCCACCCTGATTTTGTCCCCCTACTTCAGGCATTTCTTCTGTCATCACTGTGACCCTCCATCTTTCTCTCTTCCTGACCTGGAATATAATCCTCACGTTAAACATGAGGGTCACAGAATCCAGTCAGATGCACTTTGTTTATCAAGCCTTCTGATGCTGTTCGGTTTGCAAGAGTGTTTGATGTTGAAACAGTCTGAATCATGTCTAGGTTGATACTGCATAGCTCTCTGCCAGGAGTATTTCTAGTAGCTGCTTTTTCTAAGCATTTCATCCACTGCTTTCACCCAAAGTGCCTATTGTGTTGTTTCATCTTGTTTTACTAGTTGGTCAATAACTCTCAATGGTACAATAGCAGGAACCTGCTGAAACTTCAACAACCTTAAGCACTGCACCATCTGCTTCCATTTGCACCTTTGCTTACTGTTAAGCCAAGAGTTTTGAATATGAGGATTTTATGAGTTCCATTTTAAAGAGGGATAAGAATAATAACAGTAAGTCTTTAATGCAGCTAATGCAGTTGTTCGTAATGCCTTGTGCCATCAGTGTAGGGGCTGGCCACGTATAAAGCTTGGGTTGGGGTGGATCCCAGTGCAGTTGAGTTTTGTAAGGCAAGGAGGGCTGAGGGCTGATGATCCTCATGATGGTTATTATGCAGTCATTACTGTAACCGTCAAAAGCACTTCTTCATCTTGGGAGCAAGTAGCTGAGGAAAGGAAGGGAACTGCTCTCGCTTCCAGTCTCGGTAGTTTTAAAATGGTACATCAGTAGTGACAATTGAACTGCTAAAGAAAAGGTTAGTGTTGATAACCAGTTGATGATGGTCATCCTTATAAGTGAGCTTTATGAAATCTGTCTGTTTTGATATTAAGGTTACACTTTTGGCTGATGCTTTTTTCCAAAGCAATTTAAATTATTTACAATGATTACTAGTTTATACACCAAGGTATTTTATTATTTTTTTATTTTTATTTTTTTTAACTTGAGTAATTCAGGCCAAGTACCTTGAGATCAAAGGCACTTACAGCAGGTAGCCACTGCTGCCCCGCACTGTTAATGCAGTACATCTTCATTAGCACATCGCTGTTTCTCAGTTTGTCCTGATCAGATGAATCTTTGCACTGAGGAGGTAGCGGTCGACTTAGCTTCTACCTGACATGGCTCTCTTCTTACAGCTTGCCAAAAAGGACTTTGAGGGCTTCAAGAAGATATTCCACAATTTCCTACAAGCAAAAGCACCCTCCGTGGACTGGGCAAAGATTTATAGGCCTCCAGAAGATTTGGTAAGTCGCCGCCCCCCCTCTTGGCGACAGGATTGTAGTTGATGTGCCATTGCATAATCGCTATCAGTGGAGTCCAGTTTGTCTCATGGTAACCACATCCGTGTCATGGTAAGGGAAAGTACGGATGTGATTTCATTGCCTATTTTTTCTGCACGTCTTTGGATTGCGAACACACACACACACACACACTCCACCCACCCTGAGCCAGATTCAAACCTACACCCAGACAAGCACTGTTACCAAACAGTAATCATTACAAAGCAGCGTTACCTGCGGCACCAGCATGCTGCCTTTATCACTCCGATCACTGGCAAAGTCTAGAGGTCAGTGGTTCACCTCCCCAGATCACAACAGGCTCATAGTTATGAACTGCAGGAACATGGACTCTGAATTTGCCCCGTCTGTGCACGGCAGCCATTGCAACCTGAGGAGGAGACCTCAGACTTACTGGTTTGGACTGGATTTTTGACTGTGGTTCTCCAGATGCTTGGTCTGTTCTGCAAACTCGCCCTTGAGAACCAGGCAGGTGACTAGCTGGGCTCTTTGCAGAGAGTTGATGGTGAGTGAGAGGGCCAAGGTCACCTTCAAGGGGAGGGGAAGCTGCAGAGGACGCCAGAGCTGGACAGAGGGGCCAGTGTTGGGTTTCGCCGACTGGGCCTCATGCCAGTTCAGCCCTGCTTGGTGGCTTCCACAGCTGACTGAAACATGTGAGCTGCCATGGAGATGAAAGAGAGAAGGAGAGACTGTGTGAGTGTGTTGCCAAAAGAGGGGGAGGGAGGGAGGAAGTGAGTAGCAGGATTCTGAAGAAGTGAGTGAAAGGGGAGGAGCAGGCTGGACACAGATAAATGTGATGTGTGTTAAGCAACTTCCAGGGTTTCTGACCAGTGCAACATAGTGCAGTACTGGCAAATGATCCCAGGGTGTGTGTTTGTGTTGCTCATGTGTCCATGAGCTAAGCACTGGGCTGTACCTCCCTCACAGTGCCAAATAGCTACGATTCTGTGACATTTCCATGATTTTGCCCCTGGTTCCACCCTAACCCTGCACCATGCTGCATCACTGAAGTGCATAGACAAACACAAGGTTGGCCTATTATTAGCCTGACCTCTCTGTCAGTTTAAATGCTGCCTAGGCACTGTGGGCCTCCCAGATGGCTCTGTTTCACTGCTGGGCTGATGGAGCCCCTAAAGGTCACTTACCCTGGCTTCGGTGTCACCCCAGTGTACTGCGCTCCATGTGGACTTTACAAAATGAACCAGCTCTATTTTTGATGCCTGCCTGCAGTCCAGTGGTCCTGGGAAATGTGTAAAAGTGTCGTGTGTGTGTGTGTGTGTGTGTGTGTGTGTGTGTGTGTGTGTGTGTGTGTGTGTGTGTGTGGGGGGGGGGCAGGTCACCTAAAGGGAAACCGCAGTTGCTAAAGTTCGCACTCTTTTGTTTCAGGTTCTTATTTCTTTGATATTTCAGTTACTGGGATTTTGGAGTCTCAGTTGCACGTAACAGTTGAACAATAACCACCATCTTCTCAGACATCAGTGTTCCATCATGTTTTATTTTTTGCCCCTTTAAGAGGGGCCTCTGTGATCATTTTGGGCCAAAGGAAGCATGCACTGCAGTCAAGTGTGGGATGGCAGTGAGCGCTGGCAAAGGCTGCCTGTAGTATATCTGCCTTGCTGAGGCCCAGCTCAGCATCACACAGCTGGTGTTACCTGCACTGGGTCTCTGTTTCTTTGCTCCAGGATTTGCTGCATATCTGTAAAAATCCCTCCAGGGTAACTTCCCAAGAGAAGGGCTGGACATGTAGTGACACAACTGGAGAATATGCTGCAGGAAACTCCTGTCAAACCTAGAACACATGACTTTCTTTCCTCTCACTCTTCACTGACTTGAGAAGAGATTTATCTTCTGGGACAAGTGAAGTTGACACACTCACCTTAATAAAGGCACAAGATGGATAAGTTAACATGCAGTCGTGAATTAGACTACAGGAGTGTACAACACAGGATAGGAGGGGCGATGCTGCTGCTTACATTATCTTTTTATAAACTCAGGTTTTAGTGGTCCTGGCTGGGCCTGGTACGTGTGCCGGGTTCCCAGCTATCCTGAGAGCTGTCAGAGGAGGTAGAACTGGTTCTGTTGGGCTCATGTTTAGCTTGGTCAAATGTTCAAGTTTTTAGGTTTATGGTGTCTGAACGCTGCAGCTCTTCAGATGAGTCGACAGTCCCTGCTTCCGGGGTCACAGGCTTTTCCCATTTAATTCAAGAGGTTTTTTTTTTTTTTTTTCCTGCTGGTTTCCTTTCTCTTCACTTTTGTCTTGGAGATGTTTTGTTGGATGTTTCATAAAAGTATATTTTATCTGTAGTGTTCAGCGAACAAGGGTCTCAGACCACAGGGAATAGATATGGCTTCTTCTGACTGGATTTTATTATAATAATGAAATCAAAGGAGGGACTTGTTTAATATAAAGGAAGTTTCTTATACTCTGGCAAGAGTTTTATGTAACTGGAATTGTCACCTTTCTTCCAACAGGAACTCAACTTCTTGTCAGATTTTAACAAAGATCCTGTATTTGGTGTTGCATTTGTAATTTTTAATGTTATTGTTTTGTTTTTACTAGAACTGTCCAATTTAACTTTGCAACTTTTGACATATTACATTGCCTTAGATGAATGTATAAAGGATGCTATAACATGGGGTTAAAGCCCATTAAAAATTTTTTAAATATATATTTAACTTTTTTGTAAAATTTAGATGCCCTCCAAATGAAAAGGTACTATGGATTGTTAAATACAGTTATGCTATTAAATTTATTACACAAATATATTGACTACTGAGTAGTAGATGACTGTATAACATATGTGAAACTTAATTTAATGGTTTTAAATGCTATTTTGATTAAAAATAGCAGGACTTGCAGTGCCAATTGGGATTTTGAATAAATTTCCTGGAAACAAGTTTTTCCTTTCATAACTGACACTGCATCATGTACATTTCTGTAAAAAAATTGAAAATTGTCTCAATCTTAGATGCCTCAAATATCCAGTTTTTTTAAAAAATCCTAATAAGTTTCACAAACACAAGGCTTTTGGTGAACGAGTTTCACCAGGTGTTCTCAAACTTTTGACTGGCACTACTTGCAGCCAGTCAGCTGTTGTAGGCAGGAGAACAGATGAAGGTCAAGAAAGTTTGAGACTGACAAGTTTGCAAAGCGAGAGCGACAGAAGCCAGGCAGTGGTGTTGAGTGATGGATGTGCAGAGCAGCTGGGGGCAGGAACAACAGAGGTGGGTAACTAGCAGACGTGGGGGGCGCTCAGCACCTGGGCTGGTCGGGTGTGGTTTCAAATCCAGCTCAATACACATGGAGTTTGCATTTTCTCCCTATGTTCACATGGCTTTCCTCCCACAGTCCAATGTTTGTGTGACTGGGCTGAGAAAGAGCCTGCAGGGAGCTGGGGGCTTGGAGGGGTCCCACGGTGACAGGGGACATGGACGTAGACCACGTGGAAGGGCGGTGTTTGTGGGTGGCCTTGTCCCTTTTGTCCTTTGTGATAAACAGCTTTCTTCCTACCATCTGGCTCCTCAAGTGTTTCAGATGCATGACTTTTAAAATGATTATTTCTTCTCCTTCATTTTTTTTCAGTTTTTGTGTTAACTGAACATTTACTATTTGGTTGTAATTTTTTCTTATTTTTGAGTTGGTGAAAATCCTTTCACAAGTTTGTTGCTGCTTGAAAACCATGTCAGTTTGTATTGTAGAGAGATAAAAACAGTGAGATGTTTCATGTATATTACTGCTAATTTTGAACTTTTCGGGTTCAAGGTATCATTCCCATCTGTGTTGGGGTTTTTTTTTTTTTTTTACAGAAGGAAAACTGGAGAGAAAAATCTGTGGAAAATTTTCCACCTCCAGAGGATCACAGGGGGTCCGGAGTTTATCCAGGAACTACTGGGCATGAAGCCATCTAAATGAATTTTTAAATAATTATAGTGTCCAGGTTGGTGTTTCAGATGTGATGTGATATATTGTGAGTGTGGTTGCAGTTGAATGCAGTTGTATCGTTCAGGTGATTATGAACGATACAAGAAAGGAGGAACTGTGAGCAACAGTAAGATGAGCAAGAGTTTGCAGAAGTTCTGAGAGCAAAGGAAATGCTTTAAAGTTGTTAAACATATCAATGAAATGATGGCTGAAGTGGAGGGAGCAGCACGGAATGGAAATATAAATATGAAACTATATGATATATCATCAAGAAATTGACATGCAAGTACAGGAAGCCAGAAAGACCAGTCAAGGAAAAGGATAGAGTAATTATTGTGGAAGAGTAACAACAAAGATGGAAGGAACTTTTGAATAGACCAGTGCCAGCAAATCTATCTGACATCCAACCAGCTGAAGAGAATTTAAAACTAAAGCCCAACAACCAACAGATAAAGTAGGAATGATATCAGACAGTTAAGGAATGTTGGCAGGAATAGAGACCATGCTGGAAATGCTCTACTCCCTCTTCCACAAGATCTGGGAAGGGGAACAGGTTCCAGTAGGTGGGGTGTCCTTCCTTTCAATCAAGATTCTGCAGAAGGGTTTCCTCTGCAACCATGAAAATTAGAGGGATCGCACTCTTGTCCATACCAGGGAGTGTTTTACAGAATCAAAACATAAAGCTGATGCTCATTTAAGGGACCAGCACAGGAAAAGCAAGATAAGTGTTCCTGCAGCTAAAGAACAAATGGAACTCCAAAGAGTTGTCATATGAGCTGTTATTCAACACATCTGCTCCCCCAATACCACCAGCAATAATGATTTTTGGCAGAGAACAAATCAGATGACTGTAGATGTCAAAATTATGGTAAGGCATTGGAGATGGAAGTGGATTGGACACACTGTCAAGTTTCTCATAAGTGTCACTAGACAAACCCTGACCTATAATCTTCGAGGTAAGAGGAGAAGAAGCCATCCAGGAAACACCTGGTGCTGATGCCTTGAGACGGACACCAAAAGGATGGGATACACCTGGAATCTGTTGAAACTAAAAGCCCAGGAGAAAGATGGTTGGAGGACACTTGTTAACCTGTAGCCCTGGGAGGGGTAGTAGGTGTGAGTGAAGTGAAGGGCTTGAAGTTGTAAGTGTGGTAGGAAGTATGTGATTGGTTTTCTAACCCAAGGAGCACAGCGTCTGCATACTATGCATGAAAGATACAGGAAGCAGGAAATAAAATGGCTGCTGTGGAAGAAAGCTGAGAAGGACACCATGGTGTGGATAATAAGGCTGTCGGATGACAAAAGGGGATGTGGATATTCATGAACTATCATGGGGGGGTTTGCTGTACAGAACCTGTTATATAAGGGCAGAGTCTTCTGTAGAAGTGACAGAGGGTGACAGATGGGCTTTAAACTATTTCCCTTCACTGTGATTCATGTCCTGCCCTTTCAGAAGCCTAAACTTGTCTCCATGACCTTTTGTTGCCATTTTTAAAAGTTTAACACCAGCCAGTACGTTCCTGACAGCAAAGTTCTATTTACTGCAAACTCCACGTTTGCCCTGAGCACAGAATTTGTATTTTGGCCCAGTGTGATATAATTTTAAAAGATTTCACAGACAAACAAGTAATTATACTCTTACTTTTCACATCGATGATGACAGACGGGTCATTCTGAACCCCAGTGGCAGCTGAACGTTTGGAACTGTGAATTTTCACCAGTCATGAGGAAGCTGCCAGCTCGCTGCAGAAAGGCCCTCGTTGACTGAAAGCACATATTCTCTACATATTTATGAAGTGATTTCCAGCCGAGGTGGAAATGCTCCAAACCAACTTGAACCTTTGCTGGAACAGGTTCACAAGCATCTTTTCCACCTGTTGAGAGGTTCTTGAGAACCTGGTTCACATCTTCCTCTCCTCAGAATGGACAGAAAAAGCTCTTAGTCACATTTGATCTGTGATGCCTTAAGGATGATCCTGGCAAAGACAAAACGGTTAGAGAGGAGGGATTTGCACAGCCGTCTTTTTAGGTTGACACCTTTATCTTCTGTTACTTGGAAGTGTAACCACTGCAGTTGGTTAGTAGTAGTTGGTAGGTTGTAAATATTTGACTAGAAAATGGGTATTGTTGCTGTAGGCCAGATTTTCCTTGAATAATTATATGGAATAATTAGTCTGTTTTCCCACTGAGTCTCTGCTCAGCTGTCACCTCAGAGCACCTGGGTCAGTTGAGTTTGGGTTTGAATGTAGCTCAGTCTGTGTTGAGTTCATATGTTCCCATAGCACCAGGAAGAAACCCACCCACACTCCAAACACACGATGGTCTCTCTGAATCCCTCATCGTGTGTGTGTGTGTGTGTGTGTGTGTGTGTGTTTGGGATGGGGTGTCACGCTGTGATGGATTCCTGTCCATTTCAGGGTTATAGTTTTACAGCCTGTTGCCCTGACCAGTGGCTAATGATAATATGTGATGATGCGAATAAATCCTGGAAGATTTCCTTTCCTGCCCTGCAGCACCAGTCCATCTCGCTCACACACACACACACACACACACACCCACCACCAGTGCAGCTGAAAAACCTGTGTTTGGACTGTGGGAGAACATGCAAACTGCGCACAGGCTGAGTCGGGACCTGAGAGGCACTAGTTCTACCTGCTGTGCCGACAAAAAAAAAATCTTAAAATGAAGCACATTTTCTGTTTTCCTGCTGGCTACTCCAGAACTTCTCATGCAGATACAAAAACAGCAGAAATAAAAACACCCTGGATGAATGAAGACAAGTTTTAGAGTATTTCATAATTTAACTTGTTGCAATTTTGTCTGACTTCTCGCTGTAATAAGAGCCAAACTGGTGTTAATTAAAAGTGGTGTTTATAAAATTTTGCAATGTTGTCCAAGACATTTCATTTTAAATTTCTTTCTCTGCCTATATAAATGTCTTGAATTGTTGAACTGTATTTGCAATGTTTATGTGGCCCATGTGGTTTGAGCTCATGTCTGCATGTGATGTAAAAGGGATCAAGTGATGGAGAATAGTGGGAATGTAAGTAAATACCAACATTTCCACACTGTAATCACACTTACAGCTCCTGTAATATGTTTACATGGAATATTACACTTATTCTGTCTGTCATGTGACATTCAGGTTATTTTCTACACTTTCTGCCATCATGACGATCAGGGTGGTGGGCTGCAGGACACTGTGGTCTTGTGCTCTGCCTCCGTTTACTTTGGGTGTTTTTTGAGCTTCAAGATGCCACCAGAGAAGAAAATGTAAGGTGAAGGACATGTCTGACATCCCTGACACTTGTCTGCATCTGCTGTCTTCCACACAATCAGATTCAACCCTATGAGAAGATCAAGGCCAAGGGGCTCCCGGCCAATGTGACGGAGAGCCTCAACAAGCTGGTGGTGGTGAAGCTCAACGGGGGTCTGGGCACCAGCATGGGCTGCAAAGGACCCAAGAGCCTCATCAGCGTGCGCAATGAGAACACATTCCTGGACCTGACTGTGCAGCAGATTGAGGTAAAGTTGCAGGAGAAAGCATCTTGTCTCCTAAATGAAAAAAGTAGATGTGTTAACCAGATGGTTGCCACATGAAGCCCTGCTGTAATACTGAAGGTGAGTTTCTCCAGTAGTCCATCAAGCTGTGTGAGGGCAAACAATCTGCAAGCTGCTTTTGACAGAAATGCTGGCTGGTTGGTGAAGAGAGTTTTACCATGTTGTTGAGCTGCTGCTGCTGCTGCTGGGTTTCGCTCTGTCCAACAAAGGGCCTCAGTGTTGATCACCGTTTAACATGCAGTCAGTGGGCAGGAGACCCATGAGAGAGGGAACTCCCATTGCAGGTCTCCATGGCAGCAGAAAAGCAGCTTTGTGCTCTGAAACACAACCCTGTCCTCACCCCCCCCCCCACACACCTCCCTAGACCATCTCTCACTGCTTGGGAGGATCATGGTTTTGGTCCTCTCTTCCCAGGAGAAGTTCAGTGTGTTTGGGATCTGCTGATAGGTGAGCAGCCTGGTCAGTCCAGGCTGCATTTGGGTCTTGGTTGTGATGTGTAGCTAGGGGGTTTTCAGGGCTTTGGGGGCCAGAGCTGTGTGTGTGTGTGGGGGGGGGGGGGGGG
>UFQX01000121.1:383978-396268 GCA_900497675.1 Arapaima gigas
GGGGGGGGGGGGGGGGGGGGGGGGGGGGCAGTGGATCTTCCTCCCAACACTGGCTGTTCTGTTTCTTCACCTGACTTGACTGCAGCTTTTATTTTTCCTCTGAGGCAACATGGAGCCCAGTTCCAGTCTCACTTTCTCTCCCCCATCTGTTGCTCTCTCACCCCCCCCCATCTCTCCCTCACTCAGCACCTGAACAAAACCTTTAATGCAGATGTGCCTCTTGTGCTGATGAACTCCTTCAACACGGATGAGGACACCAAAAAGATCCTGCAGAAGTACACACACCACCGGGTGAAGATCCATACCTTCAACCAGAGCAGGTATTACGCCAAGTGCCACCTGTCTCCTGGTTACCTGAGCTGCCATGTGGTAATGACTTCTAAAGACCCCCCCCCTGCCCATCACAGGCACTGCTCATCCTGCCCTAATGCTCCTCAGAGTTCCAGCACCTTAATCACTCTGCCACCTGCTGCCCAGACTCAGGGAATCCTCAATGTGCCGATTTCAGAAATTAAAAAGAATCTCGTGATGCTTTTAATTACTTGAGAATGTTTAACTGGTGGAATTAAAGTTCTGAACAAATTCATTTTATTTTGACACAAACTTTTTTTTTTTTTTTTTGGCCAACATCTATTCAACTTTACTAGTGTTTTCCAGGGCAGGGATGGTCTATAGCCCATCCTGTAAGCACAGGGTGTGATGCAGCGTCACACACTTATCCACACACAATAAATACTACTGGAAATGTACAGACACCTGAGACAGTTGTCTTTGGACTGTGGGAGGAAATGAACATGCAAATTCACAGAGACTGAGCCAGGAGCTGAAGAGGCACCAGAGGTACTTAAATCGTAACTTAAATGTGAAACTCTTGCTCTGATCCCTGTGAACATTTAGAATTGCAAAGTAAATTTGGAAATAATTGTTCACTTTTCCTCCAGCACTGGAGCAACTAAAGGGAAAACCTGACTGTCGTGTCGAGGCCGAGATGGAGCAGCTCTGGCCTCTGACAACTTCACATTTTGAAGGATTTCACTAATTTTTTTGTTGATTTACAGCAGGCAGCTGTTCGGAAATGTCTGTCGCAAGTTAATCAGCTGTTAATGTTTCACAGGAACCTTCAAACAGCCATGCTTGGTTACCCCCGCAGGGGATTTAAAAAACCTTTACACTGTGCATTGAGGTCTATGAATAAGAACAGTCTTATAGGCAGAACTGCTGTAAAATGGGAATAAATTTAAAGCTCCTGCAGGGCTTCATGTTGGAGATTTAATCTGAGGGGAAGTGGAACAGTTTTGTGGATTTGGATCCATGTTTTAAGGTTGTTTGTTTACACTGTCTGTGATTCAGTTAAAATAAAGACGTTTTCAGAAAGGTTACCGTTGTTCCTGTGGTAAATGCGACACCACCGTGGTCCGTTTACCATCTCTACCAGTACAGGAGTCACTTGTTTAGGAGTGTAATGTGTTCCTGGAAATTGGCCTGTAAGTCAATTGAGATGAAGTTGGCATTATGATGTAAACTTTGAAAACTCCCCAACATTCATAAGAGTGAAAAATCAGTTTTACTTCATGATGTGTAACGTTATATGCCCCACTAGGGGATTTGAATAGTGGAACTTTCTCAACTGTGATTATCATCAATGTGATATGTACTTTGTTTTAGGTATAACAGCAGGTTGTAAACGAATGGCAGAAAAACATCTTGTGTTGACACCTCCCCCATCCTGCCATCCAGGTACCCAAGGATCAATAAGGAGTCCCTCCTGCCGGTGGCCAAAGACATGAGCATGTCAGGGGACAACGCAGAGGCCTGGTATCCTCCTGGCCATGGGGACATCTACGCTAGCTTCTACAACTCGGGTCTCCTGGACCAGCTGATCGCCGAGGGAAAGGAGTACATCTTTGTGTCCAACATAGACAACCTGGGCGCCACAGTGGACCTGTACATCCTCAACCACCTGATGAAGCAGCCGGACGACAGGCGCTGCGAGTTCGTCATGGAGGTCACCGACAAAACCAGAGCCGACGTCAAAGCAAGTGCTCCTCTAAACCTGTTTGGGGGGGACAGTGTGGCACCGTGGTTAAGTCTGACATCAGAGAGGCCCTGCTGTTGTACCCTCTTTTTTTAAATTTTTTTTTAAACATGAGAATCTTTACTCTTAAAGGCATGAATCCAGTGTAGTTCTGATATTCGGGACTTTTTTCCAAATTAGATTTTCTCAGTTTTGTGGCTCAGAAATTTTTTTTTTTTTTTTTTTTTTTTTAACTCAAATGAATCTAAAAGATTTCATTTCAGGGCAGTTTTTCATACATTGACCAGTTATTCAAGGGAAGGCTGGATACAGCTGTTCAAACTGACAGGGTTGAAATTTGCTTTGGGACACAGTGTTAATCGGAATGTTCGTTCATTATGTGGATATTGACTTCTGTGTTCATCATTAGTATCTGATGCATGGTGGAGAAGATCACTGCTTAGGTGAGATGTTGGAACATATCGCACACAGGGCGGCACTCTGATCCAGTACGACAGGAAGCTTAGGCTGCTGGAGATTGCTCAGGTACCCAAAGCCCACGTGGACGAGTTCAAGTCGGTCACTAAGTTCAAGATCTTCAACACAAACAACCTGTGGATCTCGCTGCCTGCGATCAAGAGGTTGCAGGAGCACAACTCCACAGACATGGAGATCATTGTGAACCCCAAGGTGAGTTGACTCGAGCAGAAGGCAGCAGACAGAGAGGGGAGGCTTGCAGTGGAGACTGAGGATTTTATGGAGTGCAGGCAGGTGTTTTGTTGGCAAGTGGCAGCACTGTGACCCTGCCTGGGAGGATAGACTGAGGTGCAGGAATTCCATAGGAGTAGGACGGCTCTCCCTCCGAGGACAGACTGCTCTTCTGGAGCAGCTTGGAGGTGGGGCAGTTAAGAATCCCGCTATAAACAGGTCCCCAGACTTTCACCATACAGTTAAATCACACAAGTAACTATTAACTTCATTCAGTCATGATATAAAATCAGTTGTGACATAGTAATCATTTAAGATGACCAACAGTGTAATTATTATTATTGCTGTTAGTGTTTTTATGAAGAAGCCAATAATGAGGTAACCACTGTGGGACAGATCCCTATTTGATTTTGAGACCTCTCGTTCAGACGCTGGATGGCGGGCTGAACGTCATCCAGCTGGAGACAGCAGTGGGCGCAGCCATCAAGAGTTTCGACAACGCGCTGGGGGTCAACGTGCCCCGCAGCCGCTTCCTGCCTGTGAAAACCACGTCAGACCTGCTGCTCGTCATGTCCAACCTGTACAGCCTGGAGGCGGGATCCCTCACCATGAGCAAGAAGAGAGAGTTCCTCACCACGCCCCATGTCAAGCTGGGCAGCTCCTTCACCAAGGTGCCAGTCCTCCCAAGTAGCATTGATATGATCGTGTCTAAACTCACATAGTGGCCAGAGCGGCTGGCAGAAATCTGCTGGGTTGAACTGGTGGTGAATATTTAACAATTTTCATAATCTCCAAATTTTCTTGCAGGACTGGTTACTGCTTTGGGAAGGACGTGTTTGAGCTGTGCAGTGCTGGGATTGTGTCCACTTTGTCCAGTTTGCTTAAACTCTGCTAACCTATTTAAACTCTGCAGTATTTAAATTTGCTTTTGGTGTTTGTTTACCAACTTCCCTGTTCAGTGGGTGAAGATCTAGCAGCAACTGGACTGTCAGCTTCTCCCCCCACATTTATTGTCCTTTATATTAAAGGGTATTTCTTCTGCAGGTACATGACTTCCTCACCAGATTTGAGAGTATACCTGACATGCTGGAGCTGGATCACCTGACCGTTTCTGGAGACGTCACCTTTGGCAAGCAGGTGTCCCTCAAGGTAAAGGCGATAAGAGCTGCACCACTTGTCTGTCTAGACCCCCTTCAACCAGCCTTGACCCTCTGACTTCCCTGATGTTCCCCTCGATCCAGGGCACGGTGATCATCATAGCCAACCACGGAGACCGGATCGACATCCCTGCCGGCGCATTGCTGGAGAACAAGATCGTGTCGGGCAACCTGCGCATCCTGGACCACTGAGGATCCTCCCTTCAGTCAAATGATGGAGATCACAGGCATGACCCTTAGCTCCTACCAAGTAGCCAATTGCCACAAGTGCATGAGCACCTGCACTGGTATGTTGGCAACGCGCTTCAACTTTCTCCACTCTTTTCAGCCTAGTGTCTCAACCTGCGTTGTGTTCATTTATGTCATTTTGAAGAACAGGGCTCTGTAAGACTGACACTCAAGTAAGTCTGTTGGCAAAAGTGTTCTAAGTAGTAGGCAGTTGAACAGTCATCTGGGTTCTTTCTCTGTCCTGCTCTGGATTAAAGTGCAATAGTAATTTGACTGTGTGTGTGTGTGTGTGTGGGGTGGGGGCTTTATACACTGCAGCGATTCCTCTAAAGGATGACCCTCCTGCCCTCCACACCTCATTAGATTTCCTGCTCAGAGACCAGACCCAATTCTGTTGAAAGATGTCAACATTCCAAGAATGACTTTGCAGCAGGACATTTCCCCACTCAAGGTCTTTTCTAAATCACTCAGCTTATAGAAAGTCTTTGTGTCCAAGTTTTATAGCGTAAATGTTAGTTCTGTACACTCAGCTCTACGGGGTAAGGTATGTTGCTCTTGATGTTCAGTGACTCACAGAACAGTTAAAGCTGCATCTGTCGTCGTGGACTAATTTATTCCAGGTTAGTGCATAAATGCTAATAGGCCACATTTCAGAGCAGTCCATTCTTTAACTGGCCAACAGCTGAAACAGCATTTCATACTGAAGTCACTTATGGCTTTGGTCTCCAGTGAGAATTAACTGACTTTATGTACAATGTTCACGCGTTTCCGAGTTGTTTCAGTATGTTTTGAGGAACAGCAGCAGGAGGAGGCAGGTTGACAGTGGAGCATGAGTATCCTGCTCTGAGTAAGAAAAATCTCCATTACAGTAAGAAAGTATAGTTTAGTACACAAGCTGCACGGAGTGAACGCTACAGACAATCACGCTAAAGTACAAACATTTTGCCAAAAAAAAAAAAACCCAGTAATGTGATCACTCCTGTATTTTATTTTGTTGTTTTCAGGAAAGGGTTCTCTTCTCAGGCAAATGGTCAGATTGGGGTAGCAGCCCCCCCAGAAAGGACAGCCCTGCAGGCACTCGATGCCCCCCCATGCTGTTCAGTCAGCTGCCAAGCCAGCAACGTCTCTACTTTTATCAAAAGGAGGCACTTTTGAGCAAACGCTCAGCTGTACAGCACCACTGACCAAAGTCTCCCCAAGTCAGAAGGTGGAAGGGAATTGACCTTCTCAACCTACACACAGGTACACATACATATAACAAAAGATGACCCTGGACAAATATTGGTTCAAGTGTTGCAAAAGAGCCAGTGATTTATAAATTGTCAAAATTTAATCAGGTTTCCCAACTTGAGTTTTGCCAATAGACTCTGGCCACACATTTATGGAGAAACGTGCCATAACCTAGGTGGCAGCCCCCCCGAGACGTGGCTTTACTCTGGTCCCGCACATTTAAATAATGCCATCTTTCTCTATTTGCAGTCAAAATTAAAACAACCAAAAGCCATAAGACACACCAGTTATTTAAATAATCACTTTAGTATTGATTGGGTATCAAAGGTGTTTAGTGCAAATGATGCTCAAGCTTTTTGAAAGATACTTAAAACATTTTCCCTTTTGTAAAGTTGAATAATCATAAAATGTAGGTTTCTCAGAGGCATGAAGATACATTTTAAATTAGAATTCAAAATGTAAACAAAAGCAGATGCTGCAAAATAAAACTCCTTCTGCCAAACCAGAAGATGAACAAATATTCAGATTAACTCCAGATTAAGAGAAAATATATAATTTAAACCACTTTTTACACTTATACCCAGTTTTACACCTTTAACCTGCAGTCTAGGTTGCCTGGCTTTGTAGAGTCAATCTTCAAAAACACAAAGTCAAATGCTACAAACATCTGTAAAAAGACAAGTTAGTGATGGGAAAACTAAAAGCTCCCAAACTGGACCCCAGTGCAGCCAAGTTGAGCAGAGTCTGATGGCCTTCAGCGGAACCGGCCATCGCTGTGAAGACAAGGTCCGACCCGTTTAAACAAAAGCAGCGAGTTGGGGGGAGCAGGGAGAGGGCCTCTGCACTGAGCTCCACATGGGGCTGCTCTGGGACCCCCCAGCTGTGTGTGTGTGTGTGTGTGTGTGTGTGTGTGTGTGTGTGTGTGTGTGTGTATTTGGTCCACATGAGCAAGACAAGTCCTTGTGTAGACACCTGGAGAGCTTGGGGAAGAAGACTGGGCTCCCCTTGCCACTAGAGCCAGCAGCTCTCACAGCCAGGCCACCCAGGGCTTCTGGGACACGCGAGTTGGTCGACATGGCAAGAGCAAAGACCCCCGCTGGTCTGTCCCCCTCACCTCCATCCAGTGTCCCTAGCAGATGACTGTCATGGTCTGCATCACCTCTTCTGCTCCCAGATCTCTCCCAAGTTCAGGTCCAGCTTTTCTAGTGACTTCAATGCTTGAACATTCCCAGTATAAAAAGCTATATCCACCATGACCAGTCTGCAGAGAAGAACATATAAAAATTATTTCCTCTCCCTCTGAAAAGCAATACCTTCATAAATATCAAAGATGACACAGCAGGTCAAAATTCAGTCTCCAGATTGAGTTGAGCAAGAACCTGCTCAACATGCCAGGCTTGATTCAAAACTAGACTTTTGACAAATTGTATTAAAACTATTCCCCTCCATTAACAACCGTAAAAGTGTGTGGGTGTGGGTGTACCCGTGCTGAGGGCCTCCGTCATTGATCACGCCGAATCGCGCGAGTTGCCGCTTGAGGTGAAATTTGAAGCTCGCATTTATCCGTAAGAATAGCATCTATTTAGGACAGACACACAAAATCCAAAAAGTTAATATGGCGATGCCATTAAATTCCATGTTTTACCACAAACTGTCAAAAGACAGTAAACCAGAAATGACAAGCTTGACTTTGCACATCTTTTGAACATCAAATGGGGGTAATTCTAGCAACTTCTAGTGACCGAGGGGATACATTAAGGGAAAAGCAGTATTAACCACCAAGACACCACTGTAATATTTTTACAGGCTCTGTAGAAACTACTGTTTCACACCAGTGGTTCTCAGCCTTTTTTTCTGAAGGTCAGTTATTACCCAGCAGCTGTTAAACAGTAAAAACAGCATGTCTGCTGTCACTGGGAGGTATGATAACGTATATTTCAGTGGCAGCAACATACCAGCCTTCCCACGAACCCGAGACACGACATGGTGTATAAAACCACTGCCACCTGCTTACGAATGCATTAAGTGGTGTTTCTGCACCTGATTGTTGAGAAGCTCTGGTTTAGGAAACAGCAGTACCATCTCGGTACCATGCTTCAACAGCGACATGCCAAGTTGGACATACCTGGGTCTGTTCTTCAGGTAACAGGTCATAGATCGCTTCATGCATCTTGGTCATCTGTTTGCACAGGTTCCGAAAGCAGACAGAAGGCATGGGTGCCTTCACTTCATACTGTTTCAAACAATTAGAAATGCAAGTGAAGATACAGTTTCTCAACAGCCCAGGACAGATAAAATGTGTTGGGAGAGAAAAAGGAGCTACAGTGTGTGTCAGTTTACCTTGGACAACATTTTCTCAAACAGACTGTCCATGATTGCCACCAGTTTAGCAGAGATCTCTGCTATGTGATCATTGTAGTCCTTTGGGTAGAAGAGAACCATGTTTTTCCAGTCAATAAAATATAGCAGAAGCACATCCATCAACCAGCTCTAAATGCCTGACTACTAGGGGAAAGGCCATTTTTACAGTAATATCCTAAACGTAAACAAAGGGAAACAGAGTCAAGTCAAGCAAACTTCTAGGACGCTTTTGATACTCAGGCGATCAGCACTTTGTTATTGTACATTTAAGGCTGTTGCGACCCAGGCGGAGGAGGAGACACAGGTAACAAAAGCACAAGTCCCCTATTGTGTTTTAAGAGCCCATAATTCCAAGCTACTAACAGAACACAAAGGAATGAAGCATTTATGTTTTATGGCAACAGACCTGAAATATTGAGACACGGATGTTAGCAGCAGACAGACACCCACCTTGGTGATGTGATCAAAGTGCCTGAGGATGTTGTACTGTTTGGGCTGCAGCTTGGTCTCGAAGTGGGCCCGGATGATGGGAATGAAGTGTACGACAAGCTGCAGGCAGCGGGAGGCCAGCGCTGTGAGCACACAGGCAGCCGTAGTGAGACTCTTACATCACTGTACCTGTCTACTGAACTGTGGCTGCTGTCTATGCTTCCAGCAGACCAGGTGGAATTGCACGTAATTCACTCTTAACTTAGCTAAGTGGCCACCAGGTAGCATAATGGTTAACGAAAAAACAAAAGTTCCCAGTTTAGTTCCAGGAAGGGTCCTGCTGTTGTACACTCAAGCAAGCCAACCTGGAATCAGACCAGCTTGGCAGGCTGATGAATAAAGCAGGAAAATGCTGCTTTGTACAAAGGTGTCTGCTAAGCAATAATAATAATAATAATAATAATAATAGTGCTATATTAGTGTAAAACTGTTGCTTTTGGGGGTTCCAAGGGCCTTACTCCACCTAGGTTCTTTGTAGTGATGGTCTTGAGTCCCACCACCTGCAGGGCACCGGCCCCCAGGACAAGCTGGCAGCTCCGAGAGTTGAAATGCTGTGGAACAGTGGCAGAGAAACATTAGACACGCCACTGACAGACTCCATTACAGGGACAATACCTGAACTACAGGACCAAATACTTATTAAATATAAAAATGCTAAAATCGCTCATGTTAGACAAATGCAAAGACACTGAAGTGGCTCTGGCTGTGTCCCAGTGAGGTCAACACAAGGTACCTTGAGCAGGTCACAGAGGCGCGTGAGCATATCTGTGGTGATGGAGGGGATGTCATTGACGCACTGGCAGTATTCCAGGAAGATCCGGATCAGCAGCAGCACCGTCCTGACAACACAGAACCGTAACATGCCATTTTTGTGCAGTAAAGTTCATGCAATTTTTAAAGTCGCTGGACAATAAATGTGGTTAGAGAAAATATCTTGTAAGACAGTAGACAGACTTACCCAACAACAGCATATTTCTGTTCATCAACAATTAAATAATCACTCGGCTTCCGCTCTTCAATAGCTGATCAGGCAGAAAGCACCAGAAAACGCTCATTAGCAGTTGAAGATAGAAACTATCTGGACAGATAATACTGAGCAACACAAGTAGGCGTCTACCAGTGGGCTTCTTCTCAGGTAGTGTGATCTGGCCGTCAGCAATGGAGTTGACAAGGTCCTGGAACTCGGCAGGAACATCTGCCTGCTTCCAGCGTTCATTGTCGAGCAGTAGGCTGCCAAAGGAAGCATCCAATCATGACGTGCATTCAAGTGGGAGCAGAAGCTAGGATGTGCGCCTTTCACCACCCCTCCATCGCCACACCTGCACCGCCGAGGCTGTACCTGAGCTTTGTCTTACGCTCATCGTGGAAGCGGTGCACAAAACGGTTGGCCTGGCTCTGCAGCGCCCCCCTCAAGGACACACTGCGGCGGCAGCACAGCTCCTCCGTGTTGTACATGAAGCTCTCCACCTCCTGGGACAGACACACAAACTCAGAGGAGCTGAGCCGTTCCAGGGAGCCGTCCTGTGGGGTAGAGGCACAGCACTCAGGCCATGTTTTCTGGGTTCATAACACAGAAAGAAATACTGCTCATTTGAGATGAACCTCGTGACTCCGCTCAACAGCCAGAGCTGCTGCATTCCTCAAACATCCCACAGATGTCATCAGCCACTAATCGTGGGCGTTTCCCAACTTCACATTAAACAGAAAACCTTTTCTATGTTCATAAAACCTGTGAAATTCACAAAAATCTTCTCAAGAACTTAACACAAGAAACTGTTCCTCATGCTTCAATTGATGCATGGTTTCCAGCAAACTGTGCTAGTCTAAGGAAAAGCAGGAGAAGCAGCCGTCAAATGTGTACCCAGCGATGCAAATGTCACATTCCTTTACACAATTTAATATGTCCCGCAGGAGCCTGTGGCTGGCGTCTCGTGGTTAGATACCGAGACCCATGTTAACTTAGGAGTCAGCAAACTGAGTGTGCAGCTCACTTTATCTCTCTCATACGCATGTGTGCACACGCACACACACACACACAGCAGCAAAGTGAACTACATAACACCGAAAAGAGTACAAAAGGAAAAGTTGTAGGAATTCTGACAGCCCTACAGGCCAACAGAAGGCAGAGTATGAGAAGTTAACCCAGTTCTGACAACAGCCCCAGGCCCACCAGACAGAATGTTCTCAATCATCTGTAAAATACAAAATTAAAAAACCCAAAAGCATATGCTGGCCAAAAATAATGGGGAGCTAAACTGCAAAAGCTGCCAGCTCTTACCCGGAACACACATTCTGCAAGTTTTTGTAAGACTAACAGCATTAACCACTCAAACTTCATGCAGTAAAATACAAATCTACCCCTGTGTAATTGTAAAATTGCAAGTGGGGGAAAAGTTATCCAGGCTCATTGACCCTGGGGTGCTTGTCTTGTCGGCCTACCTTTGCCCTGGCCATAAGGAACTTGACACAGCGGTCATGGCTAACGTCAGAGGCTTTGTACAGCAGCTCCTGGATGTTACTGGCCACACGGCTCAGCTCAAGGTCCGAGGGCATCATGTCCTCATTTGCCCTGCAGGGGAAGGGGGGGGGGCAGTGGGCAATACTAAGTTAAATCAAAAAAAGAATCTCATAATATTCCATCATGTACAAACTGCAGCTCAAAACTTTCTAACAGGTTTAGGCAGTATTACTCTAGAGTTACTTGAAGCCGGGTGTTTTTAATCATCGTAAAATAAAATTGACATTTCTTATCCACAGCCATTCAGTTTAGCTGCTATTCAAGCACCCCCCTAGAGGCCAGTGTTACAGAGAGAAATGCCAAACTCCATCTACATCTGCGTCTCGTCTGTTTCTGGGCCATTTTAAAAGCCTGATGAAAACTGAGTCCTCATACAAAAAAAAATTCATAACTTGGGAAAAAAATACTGCACAGAATTTGACTTAAAACTGATACTCAACCACAAAGTACATCAGAGTCACAGTATTGTAATACGTACTTCACCTTTAGTTATTTTCAAAGCAAGACTGAGCTGCATTGAGTTTTGAAACCCACTCTCTGAGCCCCAAGAGGTCCTGTCCCACAGAACCAGGCTTAAAAACCCCTAACCCAGAGGAACGAGCTCACTGCATTTGATATGCAAGTTTGCCAAATTCTCCTTTGCATCCACTATGTCAACATGGAGCAACTGATAACACAAGTGAATTGCAGCCCACATAAGGAATACTGATCAGATCAGTACACTGAGCTTTACGCACATGCCAGGGCCCCTTGTGAAGGGGGGCGTGGCCTGTTCTCGGCTGGAGGAGGACTCTGTGGTGCCGGAGGCAGAGTCGCTGCTGCACGCTGTTGTCGGCCTGGAGGTACGGGGCTCGCCACCAGGCTGCTGCTCGGGCTCATTGAAGGCATCACTAATAAACATGCCCTCGTGGGTGAGGTAGGCCAGCTCAGAGTCTCTGCAGAGCGAGGTTTCCACTTCTGCATCAGCAGTCTCTGTTGCTGCTTCTGCTGCTGCCGCTGCCTCTGCTAGCCGGTTCCTTTGGTTCCCATCGAGAACCTCCAGCACAATGTTCCTGATTACATTTAGTGTAGCCTGAGGAATAAGCACAGACAGAAGACAGTGAGGTAAAAATGATGAACACTTTAAAACAAAGAACTACTGAAATCACTATTTTATATTGGTTTGTATCAATTATCATAAACAATAAATATTTTAATGTTTAAATGTTAAAATCAACATGTTGATATTTCCCAACCTTGATCCGTTTCAAGAAAAGGATGAAACTTGTAAAGACGGTCTTCAGTAGCTCAAACCACTGGGGAAATGTCATTAGTCTCATCTGGTCAGCGAGCCTTTCAAGTCACAAGCAAAGGTAACACCAAACATTCAGACAGAACAAAAAGAGGTCCAGAATCTGACACCACACCATTAACTGGTCACTTCACTTCAGATTCCCATTTATCCAGCTCCTGAACTGAGACAAGACACAAAAATGAATTTAATTTTGCACTCTTAAAGACTAAATGCTAACCAGAATAATGCAAAAAGGTTTATTGGGTCATCCTCGAAGAAGGGGGGGAGGGGGGGGGAAAAAAAAAAAAAAAA
>UFQX01000121.1:396285-426029 GCA_900497675.1 Arapaima gigas
GGGGGGGGGGGGGGGGGGGAAAAAAAAAAAAAAAACTTAAGTGGATTCGACTAAAATTTTCTTTAAAAATTTTCTATCAATTCTCTTTTGATATTCTTTAATGGAAACTTCACTGACAATAGGAAAAAAGTTGAGAAAAAAATTATTTAACTGAGGACAGCTGAACCCAAAATCTTGATATCTGCAGACATTACAAAGAAAAATTATTTTCCACATGCTGTTAAACCAAGATTGGTTAATGTTTCTAACTATGAATAACTGATGGTAGCAACACATAAGAATTTGTAACTTTTCAGTCTGGCAAACATGACATTCATACTCACTTCACTACAACTTCTGCGTCAATTTCTTCAATATGTGATACTGCGTTAACAACACACTGTGAAGGGAAGAGTTTTAAAAACATTAGATAAAAGGCTTCTAGAAATGCATTAATATCTTATAATTTCTCAGCATAATCAACCCAATTTCCACGCTGATGGGTGAAACAACTATTTTGTTAAATGCACAACACCTAGGTCATATGTATTAAATTAATACCCGTTTAACAGTAAACAAACATACACATTGTGAGAATTTCTCTACACTGAGGGACTTGTTATATGGGACTTTTCATGGTACCTTTGTTAACCGCCCTGCAGTCTGATTGTCTATAGTTTCAGATGCCATCAAAAGGGATTATTAAACCTCTTCCAGAGTCACTTTCACCTCCATGTAACGTCTGATTGGAAGAAAATGTAGCCATTTTCTTTAAATGTATTAGGCTGCACATTTTCTTATTTTTGGTTGTTTTCTGGTGTTTCACAAAAAGTGAAATATTTTATATGAAGCATTTCAATATTAATAAATTGCTATATAACAGCACTAATGGCTTAGGGCACAATATGCAGCATGAATATAAATGGGACAACAGTCAGTCATCCACATTCTTCAAAAACGTTCTACAGACACTCGAAAGTGTACGTAAACCAAACCAACTTCTCTGCTTTAGGACAAGTTTGAAAACAAGCCTTTAAGCGGTTATACTTAAATATGCATGCTGTGCAAGACCTTTCAGTCAGACTCAGCAGTTCCAGCCTTGGGGATGGATATACAACATGAGTGAGATTAAATACCAATGTATTTACCTTTATAAAAGTTTAAGAGGGATCCAAAATAATAAAACTGTTTACTGCAATAGTGAAACTGTTTTCTACAATGTCAGATTAAAAAAAAAAAAAAAAAACATAAGTAGCCATCAATATGACTTTCAGTGCAGATAGAAACAAATATTTTTATGCTTCTTACACATTTACACACAGTCAGGGATCTGATTGAACTTCTTCAGTTTGTGAAGTGATCAGTTTCAGCTTCTTTTACCACATTCAGATAACAGGAAAAAGTGCATCACCTGTTTCACAATGCCTTTGGCAGCCAAAATCATCTCCTCACTGAAGATCTCCAGGAAATCCAGCTTCCTCTGTCTCAGCAGGCCAAAAACAAGAGACTCCAGCCTGTCCTGTTTAAAGCACACGATGAGTTAGCGCAACACGGTTTCTCTCCAGCATCGCCCCGGGTCACTGGGTTCCACTTCCTGCTGATACAAGCCAAAGACCTGAAAAGCTCCCGCTGTGCAAGGTGTCCCCTCAGTTGACACAGCTTTCTGGAAAATTAAGCTAGTATATTTATTCCATTCATACTTTTTTTTTTTTTTTAAACTTTAGCTGATGACTCAATTCAGTATAGAGTCTAACTTCATGTAGCCCATTGAAACCCCAGGAATTTGGAATTAATTAAAATTAAGTGAGTTTTGCAAGCCATAATCCAGCAGGGAAATACAACAAATGCATTAAATGTAGTAGTAGTAGATACTACAGAGGTGTGTGCTGTAATTATAAACAGGACAGTGAGCAAAAAACATACCTTCTCTAACATTTGGGTGTCTTCTTCCAAGGGCCGACTCAGGTCGCTCCTAATGTAGGTGGTGAAGTCAGCCACCATCATTTTGTCTATCAGCTTCTCCATTTCACACAGCTGAGAACCCAGGTGTCTGTGGTGGAAAACAGGGGGAAGCAGATGGCATTGTGGTTAGAACCATTACCTTGCAAACAAAGGAGCCAAGATCAAACCTCTGTTTTTCAAGCAGTACCACTGAGTAAAGAGTTAACCCTGAATATCGCTAGTGAAAAAACATGGCTGTACAAATGGAAAAATGATGGTAAGCAGCACAGTATACGAACCTTAAATTTTTAGTTGCTTTGAAGGAAAAATTCAGCTAAATGTTGAGCCAACAAGCTTTCTTTCCAAAGAACAAATGGTACTTTGCTCATTCCACAGGGGCTACCAGGGAACCTTAACTTCTCAGCTTTAGGAGAAGTTTGAAAACAAGCCTTTAAGCAGTTGTACTTAAAGATAAATGCAATACTAGCCTAGGTTACTCATCTACAAAGTGACTTCTCTGAAGCTGCTTACACAAAACACTGCTTTATGAATGTGGGAGAGTAAAATCTGCAGCGCATTTTTCATGGTTGACTTGAAGGTTGAGGCCCCTTAGTGGACGTAAGTGGTACTTCAAAATGAAAATACTACGGTACACATGCAGTACAGTTTATAGAATATGTACACTTATTCCCAGTTAAATGGTCCTAATTTATTCCTGAAAATCAACCAAAAACCAGATAATGAAACTACTTATGAGTTGTGTAACACATTAAAACATTTGACACTGAGGTGTTCGTGTTTTTGGTAGAACATTATATATATATATATAATAAAAGTATAACAAAAGTAATGACTTCATAATGTATAATTTGAGATGTGCGCATGGACCGGATTGAGGATGACAAAGTCGGTGGCATTGGGAAAGAGGAGACTGACAGAAGAGGGTAACGTTTACACCTCTTGCTTTTATTTGATCGCTCACATAATGGTTTGCACTGTGGTTTTAGACAAATTTAGCAAGAGAAATCTTTCACCAAAACCTATATGCTTTAATACGTCCTACTTTTTCCAAAGTATGAGCCACATGCATGTACTTTTCCTTCTCCACCTTAGCTAAAGTAAAACACAGCACTATAATAAACAAATGAATAATAAGACAATTCAACCAAAATACAAGCAGGTGGTGGATGCCAGTATGCAAGATACCAGTTCAGGGTGTGACCAGATGTGAGGCAGTACAGGGTGGACCAACAAAGGTCATTTTTATTCAAATAAAAAACACTAAAATAAACTGTGACTGTCCATTTAAGCAGCAGTCCCACACCTCACCCACATAAGCCCTGAGGCAGATAATCATGCAAGTATGTGAGCCACAGGTATGCAAGCCAAACTGTAAAGTGCTAGACCGCAACCTCTCCCACAATGCAGTACATCTCACAGTCTCTCTCTTATAGCCTCTTGGCACAACTTTCAAATGCAGCTTCAGTTTATCACCAAATCTCTCCAGTCTGAACATAATGCCACAAAACAGATGAATGAACATCTGAGCCAACTGATGAAATGGTTTAAATAAGAGAGAACCAGATATGTGAGAGAAACTAGATATCAGGAGCCCAAATGTCAGGGGATAAGTGTACACTTACATATGTGATCTTTTATGTGTGGAAATGAGTATCAAGTATAGTATAATATACCATGACCCCTGCCACCCTCTCACTGACCTGAAGCTGTGTATACCCTGGAGTTCCTGCTGGAGGACCTCCTGTGTTGTAGCAATGAGCTCCAGTGCCCCCACAAACTCAGAGGTGGACAGCAGCAGCTGCACGGTGGGCTGCGTCTGGTGTACAGCAGCCATCAGCTTTAGCTTGCTGTGCAGTCGCACACAGTTACCCCGCGAAATGCCCAGGCGCAGTGCTCGCAGGGGACCCTCGCACATCACGCGGTCCATTGCAGCCGTCCGCTCGCGCAACTCTGCCACTGCTCGGGCTGTCTCTCGCAGGTGGTCCTGCAGCTCATGCTGCGAGGACATGGCGTGGAAAAAGGCCTCTGAGCGCAGAGAAATCTGGTGGGCAATGTTCACCTCCACCACATCCAGGTAATGACTCAGCTGCATGAAACAAAATAGGGGTAACCGCAAGAACCACACAGTGCACAAAGTTGTCGACTGTTGAAGCCCAGAAGTTTAACACGTAAAAAGTTTAGCAAATGAAAAACAAAACTCAAATCAACTGAATAGCTCTCTAAACCTGAAACTGCTGATATTTGCTAATAGTCCTATTATATATTTGTTAGAACACAGCAGGCATGTATAAAGCCCAGGATCCCTTTAGTTTGCTTGATATGATGCTTGATGATGCCAAAGCTTCACCTTCTCCTGTAGCAGACGTGAGGAGGCCACATCACGGCTCCCTTTGCCTCCAGCCACACTGAAGTGGGACCAGGGCAGAACTGCATTAAATGTCACGGGGTCATCCAGTGCAAAATCCGGCTTCATGAAGATCTAGGGAAGCAGCAGGGAGATGCGAAAGTCAGGAGAAAGATGTCACAACAGAATATGAAAAGCAATTAAAGAGGAAAACATGGAAAAAAAATGTATTAAAATGGGGCAATTTGGTTCAGCAGAAAAAACTAAGTGTGACAATAAAAATATGGCTAAGATTTAAGTCTCAGTTTCAAAACAGTTGTTTCTGTTTCTGCACTGACACCAAATCAAGATTACCTTAGGCACTTGATCCAGCGCGGTTCTTGATTTGTCTATGAAAACAGAGCAGTCTGGGTAGTTAATAGTTTGATTCATAGATGGTTATATTTAATTATCTGATCACTTAATATTTTTCTCCAGGACAAACATGACAAATACATAAAAGGTGTTATTACAGTAAAATTACCTTGTGACATGGTTAAGAACTGGCCCCATTATAACAATGAAAAGTGCTGACCTCTAAACAGTGGCCTATAAAAAGCTGATAAAGCTGTGGAGTAAAATATTTTAGGCATACCATGATTGTTTGTGATGTTAGACACAGAGTTAAGTTCATCCTTGGTAGGACAGATGTTTTTACATTGTTCATGTACTTTTTCTCTCTGGGGGAAGAAAAAATTCACATAATTCTTTAAACAGTTCTAATTTTGGAACTAATAAGCATTCAGAAACCACTGAATTTAAATCATTTATTGCAAAAAAAAAGCAATGATATACATCTCTGTCTGTACCTCATATATAAACGACATTCACAAATGCACATCCTGCACATAGAAGCAAAGCAGTAATGAATCATGTCACTCTGTGCAATATAAGTATATTACCTGGTTAATCTCGTGTAGGTAGGATGCAAAGTGTTCTTTTGTGATGTTCGGGAGGTAGAAGGAAGGCATAACTTCAGTGTCCACGAAGTCTAAGCCCCAGCTTTTGGTGAAGAAATCGGACTCCCTTTTTGCTAGGCGGGGGTCGTTCAGCGCCGCAGGGAGGTTCACCTTAGAGTTGTAGACTGTCCATCGGTGCTGGTCGGCCACCACAGATGGACCTTCGCACATCCCCCTGGGATCTGCATTGGGACAGATATGGTAAAACTTGTTCTAAGCAACAGGTGACATTCAGCCTTCTAAATGTCACCAAACTTTCACTGCCACATTTACAGAATTAAAGGTCAACCCACAGGCAAAATAATAAAATACGCCTTTGAAAAAACAACCGCTATTTGCACAAGTATAGTGAGATCGCACTTAAAATGTACATAACAGCTTTTATTTGCAGTAAGAAAGCAACAGTTCTGGCATTTGCCTATAAAGAACAGACATCATAAAAAAAACTTGCCAAGACTGTCAGTCCACTGGCACCACTTAAAGTTATCTATACTTTTCAGATTTTAAAAAATGACAGAGCCTCTTGCTTTAAATCTGTTTTTTAAAGCACTAAAAAATAATTTAGATCTAAAAACAAATTGTCAGCAGCAAAATGAAACTGCCAAAATAATGATGTACATTTGAGTAGATCTAAGTGTTGTAATTGTACGGCTGATATCAACAATGGGTTTAAATAAGTTATATTCAGGCTGACTTCAGATTAACTGAAAAAAGGTCAATGTGGAGGTTCCATCTATAATAGCTGAGGCACCATTGTTTTACCTGTGGGCTCCATAGGACAGACATCTGGAAGGGAGCGGGCTGGCTTATACTGTCTGGAATTAGGGTCCTTGTCCTTCCTGAAGAGCCCATCGCTGCTGCTGGGGCGAGGCACTGGCGAGGAGCTGTGGCTGGAGGTCATCGCATCAGGGCCCCCCGACAGTGAGGCTAGCTGAAGGAGGGCAGTCAGGGCATCAGCCACATGGTTAGAGTCACATGTACAAAGGAGAACTTCAAAATTGGAAATGAGACAAGAACATTTGCAGCTGCACTCAGACAAGAAAACATGCTGACAAGACAAGTAAAGATGTAGGTACTTTCCTGTCACAGAAAACCTGAAAAACACCTGACTGCAGTTCTGTAGCTGTCTCTGTTTTGATATGTGGAAACAATACATTTAAACTGAAAAGACAAAAGAAATACCATGGTGCAACTGACACAGATTGACAGTGACATGATGATGACATTAGATTGGAAACGTAACAATTAATACACTTGCAGTAGTAAGTGGAAATTCAAACATTTCAGATAATTCTTAACAAAATGCTACCAATCAAAATACTACCACATTGCACCTGTTGCACAGCAAATATTACCATTGGAGATTAGTGTCAATTTCCCTTGTTCAACTAAAGCAAACAAAAAGAAAATAGTTACTGCAAAACTTAACAGAAAACAAATGTAGAGATCTCTCATTTGCATATTTTCCAACAGACCCTTCTTAACGACACGAAACAACTTAAAAAGATACAAACATGACAAAAGCGAAAAAAAATTTGCAAATTACAGTACATATACAGAACTGAGTTACATCAATGTTTGGCAAAAACAATTAACTAAAATGTGTTGCATAATAATGCAGAGAAAAGCTTTGTCCTTGTCAACTGCACAAAAGGACCAAACCAAACTGTTGTGACCCTGTACCACACAGACACCACAAATAACATACTGCATTTTGTCAAGCACCCCACGAATAACTGTTCTGTCACCTAAGTCTCAACTCTTCAAAATTTAGTGGTGTTTTCACAAGAACAGAACAACTTACAACAGAAATTTATCATCATCGAAATCTGTGACGTTGTGTGCCTCGATCTGTACGTTTCCACATAAAACGTGGCTAAAATGTTCAAAAAGGAAACCATACAGCAGTATTTATGTAAACTTTTGCAGCTGGAGTCTAACTTACAAAGACCTTTGAGTCGTGGTCAATCAAATTGACACCAAGTTTTGTGATCAATTTAGTGATCTGAAGTAGAGCAAGTTTACGCTCACTCTTTTCTTTCAAACTCCAGTGAGATGAATCTGCTGAGCAGTGACAAACGGTAGTTGAAATAATACAAATCCCATATGAAACAAGGCCCATAATTTGAAAAAAAAATGAAAATTTCAACATTTATTGCACAGCTGACATATAAATACCATATTTATAAGATACAGAAGGAAAATAGATTTTCATATCAATATCTAAATGTTTGAAATGAACCAAAAAGTGTCTCACTACCTGATATAATTTAAAGACTACAATATTACTTAATGCTGGAGGAACAGTGCAAAGTTGAAAGGAAAGACTGCAGGGGAGAAGTAAAACCATGGTCGCAACTCCAACACTACCTGCAGGGATCAATGGACGACTAAGACAACTTGTTTTCAACGTTGTTGAAAATTACTGCTGAACTTATTTCAGGTTTTCAGCTTCACAAAGCTAGTATTTATTAATAACAGAGCTGTTTGCAAGCTGTTTGTATCAAAGAGCAAACATGTAAAAAAATGCACAACCTGGACAAACGAACAACAATCCTGGTCCACTGTGCTGTGAAAAACATATAATGGTGAGTCATTTTAATATTTTCATACATCCAGATGTGTTGATGCTGTGAGAGCCAAAAGATGCCTTGATGCCTTAAGCCCATGTGACAGTGGATCTGCAATGCAAAGCCAACCATATCATGGGGGTTATTTGATCCTGCAACTGCACCACCCAGTCCAACAACAGCTGAGGAACATGAGCCCAAAAATCAGTGTTCCCATCCTATAACATGACGGTACTGGCATACACCCTAAAAACAGCATCATTTTTACCACAGTTTATCAAACACACCTTTCAGGACCTCCTCAACATACAGCTCTCAACACCCATGCACCTGTATGCTTCCTGAAACTTTAGACTGCAGAGCAAAAGATACATTTACACTCCCTTCATTCTCAGAGACGAAAACTTTCCTCCTTCAATGGTCCACAAATGGTCCAATATGATGTCAAGAGTTCCGGACTTGAATGAACACATTCCAGAAACAACTAAAGCGGCACTGCAAACAAAGTGCAGCCCAACTCCCTGTCACTCACTCTATATTCACATATTATTTAGTGAATCCCACACTAAGTTTAACTGTTGTGTAACAATGCTAGCTGTTTCACAGAGAGTTAGGAGTTCCAATTGATTCATAACAGAAATAACATAAACAATGAGCAATCAGGAAGTAGAATAAGCAGAAGATTCAGCACCTTCATATTTTCTTCTATCATAAAGGAAATTAATTCTGAAAAATGAGCATAAAGAAATGGCCACATCCATACCTTGCAGCAATTCATTTTACTTTACATTATTTATGTGAAGATTTTGGATAATTTCACTTTCACCTCAGTCAGCAGGACTATGTGTAAAATATATTCATGTCTGTATCAGGTGTTATACATTTAGTTGTTACCTTGCACTCAAAAGACACGGATTTAAATCCCACCTCCCTTGATCAATTTCTTCTGAATTGATATAATAAAAATCACTCTGCTGTTTAAAACCACTGTTCGTTTTATTAAAAACAATTTGCCCTGGGTTGAATATCAGCTAAAAACAATAAATCTGTACATGTACGAAATGGTCGTCCACATAAGGCTGCCTGCATTCATACAAGTCCGTACTGACAGCGCAGACATCCTTTCAGTTTTATGCAAAAAACTAGGAAAAAGCCGCATGATGTCGGCTAAAGATCATTTTTACGATGTAATTATGACACAATATTGCGACCTCAAAACCCAAACAAAAATCAACACCGTAACCTGCGTAACCAGATTTCAGTTCCACATTATAGGTTTATTTTCATTTTCTGGGAACAGGCGCTGTGCTTAGTTCAACTTTTTATCACTTTTATTTTCCGCGGAAAGACTTTCATTCAAAAGAAGCCGCTACACGTTTCAGACAAACTTCACAACCCTGAACACAAAACAACCAGACTAGTTAGAGCCAGTACCGCAGCTACTAGCACTTTAACTAGTTCCCAGTCCGCAATTGTTGGTAATTAAACTACTAAGCGATGCTTTCTGTGTCTCGTGTCTCTGCAGCCGGAGCTCCGTGTCTCCGAGACTCAGCCACGGGGCCCAAACATCAGTGACAGTCACTAAAACCGCATTTAAACAATGTGAACCAACTGCGGCCTCACAGTAATACACTGAACAGGATGTTCGGAGTGCGGCCTGTGCCGCCTCCTCTCAGCCGCTCCTCACACGTAGTACAGCCAGAGCAAGCTAACGGCTAACGGCCCAGAGCTAATGGCTAGCAGCTAACTAAACAACAACCCGTGTGACAGCACCGCGACCACCTCCTTCCCCCTGTGTGAAAACACGAACAGAAGCTGAGGAGCGCGCACTGATATCCGTGTCAGACACCGATAGAACAGGCACTGCGGTTACCTGTCGTTAGAAACACAGCAGCTCCGAACTCTGCTCAGCGGAGCATCCACCATGACACTCATTAGACAACAACGGGTGAGGACCACAATGCTCCGCGTCGACGCGGAGGCGGAGCCATCGGCAGTGTGCGGCTCTGCGTATGGGCGGAGTCAGTTACGTAAGAGCGTGGCGGACGGCGGTGTGTTTACAGTTTGGAGGGGAAAAAATTGTTTTGCTTTTCCGATCACTTTAAGGAAGACAAGTCTTTATTTAATCAATCTAACTTTATTTTTAATGTAGTTTTGTTGTCGTTTCATAACATACATAGTACCTGATTGTGACTCTGAAATGAAATCAAGCAGACTCCGTTAAAAATCAATATCACAAATTGTTATTTTATATATATATATCAGTTTTCCCCTGTGGGGGGTATCTTTCCTCAGACTTGGGAGGCCTGGGAGTTTGAGGGAACGACGGTGCAGTAGCTTTCCTAAGACTGCTCTTCTGGACTGACACCGATGTCACACCTGGGCTCTGATGGAGCCCCTCCTCCAACTTAGGGGTCACAACCCCAATTGCTCCTATCTTCAGTATGAAAGTCCCTTTGCTTTCACCTTCCATATTCTCTCCAGTTCTTGTTTCAAGTGTATATTCCTGTGTATTTTGCATTAATAAAAAAACTTTACTGTTCATAACGTGCAGGACATGGCTGGAAGTGCTGTGCTGTTCCCACAGCACATGACAAGTTGCTAAACCACTGGAATACAGAATGTAGTGTGAGGCACTCCTGTTAGTTTCTTAACAGGCTTTGAGGTTTGGATATATCCTGTAAGTGGTTGGTTTCTAATGCATCTATTTGTGTGGAGTTTGAATGTTTTCTTGGATTTCGTCCACATGCTACAACTCCTTCCCACAGTCCAAAGAAATGTGTTCCAGTTGAATTGACAAAGACTCTATAAACTGTGGCCTGAACAAGTAACACTGTCATCTCACAGCACCTGGGCTGTTTTAGGGATGGGTCTGAATTCAGCTCAGTCTGTATGTTCTCCCCATGCATGGGTTTCCTTCCACAGTCCAAATATACACATTACAGGTTAACTGGTCCCTCTAAATTGCCCACAGTGTGGCCACCCTGCGAAGGAATTAAAAATGACAGCAGACTTCCATGCTCTATTGTAAAATGTTTACATCTCAGTTTCTCCGACTTCCTTTTCGTGACTCCAGTATGGGCATGCCTGTGGTTGTTGGTGTAGCAATGCACATCTTCATCTCAAATCAAGCACTGAATTTACATTTTTTCATCCAGCAGATGCTTTTCTACAAAAAAAAAAAAAAACAAACAAAAGTACATTTCAGCCACAGATATAGACACATGACTCCAAAAGTGCAGCCAGTTAGTCCAATACCACAGTTTTGGCCAGTACACATCACACAAGTAGCTGCTTAGAGAATTAAGGACATTAAAAAAAAAAGAAAATGTAGTGAAAGCTTATGGAGCAGGGCATCTGCCCAGAGTGAGCACCAAAGGAGTGAAAATAAGCAGCTACATGGTTTTATTCACAGGGTGTGTGGGTTTCCAAAGAAAGCAAGTGAAAACTCAATTCTCTCCATGTTTTTTTTTTTTTTTTGCAGCTTTTACAGTTGTTTCCTTAACTGTCCCAGTGTGAAGCAGTTGAAAACATAGTACAGCTGTTCTCTTGGAAGACTGTGGTCCCTGACTTAAAGTTCTCATTGTTGGAGAGCACAACTCATGATTTGAAACATGAGCTCTTTCTTTCAACAATGAACATTTTACAGCACTGGTGTGACTTCTACCACCAGGAGGTACTTTTTGTGTGTGTGTGTGTGTTTTATGGGTGACTGATGCCTTACAATATTGTTTGCACGTGCTGTATCTGTGGGTCGTCTTAAATTCCCCATCAAACTGCTCCCGGAATGGATAGGGTAAATACTATGTATCCTGCTGTATAAATGGGACAATTATTCCAAATAGATTATACAAACCCAGCAGGGGGAACATCACCTAGGACAAAGGTTTCTGCTAAATGGAGTAAAAATACAAAAGCGTCATAGGTGATGGAAAACATGCATACCCTACATAAACCACATCTCCACTGGCAAAGATCATCACTACACATGTGCTGCAAGCTGTGTGGGGTTTACAGCTTCTCCCCAATTCCTCTCATAGCATGAAGACACTTCAGGTGAATTGGATACTCCAAATTGCACTGTGTGTTTTGGACTGCTGCACCACCTACACTGCTTCCAGGATAGGCTAAATACCATGACAACGCTACACTGGACACTGGACTGATAAGGGATAGGTGAAGGTTAGTCAAAGGTTATTACTAGCACTTCACAAAACAGCAAAGTTGCAAAGACAACACAAACACTTTTAAGTTTTCATTTTTATTGTTTAAACCTGGTAAAAAATTGTAATTATTAAATTTAGACAGAAAATCTTGGGAAATTTGAGCAAAGTGGACACTTAATGCTTCTGTGGACAGATGCAGAGAGAGAGAGAGAGAGAGAGAGAGAGAGAGAGAGAGAGAGAGAGAGAGAGAGAGAGAGAGAAGCCCTTTCATACCACGTTCCTCACTCAGAAACATTTAATTGAAGTCCATTACTTATGTACATTTATTTCTGGACCTAAACCAGCCACACCAAGAAGAAACTGTTAAACTGATGTTAGCAAAACTTTATTCTTTCTAAAAATACATAAAGCAGTTGGGAACACAAGCGACCAGGCCAGGGGCCATCCCTGAGGTTACTATGCAGTGGGGCCTTTTGCAGTGTATGCCAGGGAGGATCATCCTCATCCATATACATATGTGTACAGACGGACACACACGAGAAACAGAACAAGTGCAAGGATGAAGCCAAAAACACTCCTGCTGGATGTAATTCTGACTGACCAATAAAATGTGTTTGGTTATAAGCGCTACATAATTTGTATGTAAACAAATTTCTCCTGTATGGACAAATGAGCAGATGACAGGTGGGAGGTGCGAATGTGGGACCAGGAGGCAGTGAACACGAGTTTGTGAAGGTCGCCTGCAAGCTGTAGAGTCAAGAGCAGTGTCAGTGTAAGGCAGTGAAAGACAACATTATCCTACAGAAGTGAAACTGGGCCTCCAGCCTTCAGTCAGTACTACAACATTGGAGGCAGCTTACTCACATGTGGAGTTATTGCAAGGGTTCAAATGTGTCCCCTTTTTGAAATACTAATGCATTGAATACGTGAAGTATGCACATGAATTATATCAGCCTGCATAGAGCGTGATGGAAATATTCTTTCAGAACAGAACATAAAAGTGGACAAGTGATGCACACAAAGTCAAATAAAACCAAAACAGTTACAAACTTAAAAAAAAAAAACCAAGACTGAAATCACCTATTTATAACATTTTCTGACATGTATACTGTATTTAAATAAATAAAATTATTATATAGTGAATTTCATTATAAACATATGTGATGGTAAATTAAGACTATATGCCATCCTGTGAAGTAATGTTTTACCTTTCAAGAGGTATAGATATTAAGCATAAATACTAAAGTTTCTGTTTCGGATGTGTTATGTTTAAGAAAAATGCACACAAATGTTTTTGTATGATTTTTAAATGACTACTGCATTAATAAGTGTTAAAAATCTTGTTACATTAGTAAATACTGCTTCAGTGTCTTTACAAAAGAAAAACAGGTCACCCTAACAATGCCGGTGTGTGTGAAGGTATATGGGGAGGGGTTTTTTTTTTTTTTTTTTTTAAACTCACAATAAAATATTTTTGTTTTCTTTGTAGATAAAACAGCACTCACTATAAAGGTCACTTAAAACTGAGAAGCCTTTATAAAGTTAAAAAACAAGTAATGGAAAAAAGAAATTAGAAAGGAAACTAGCTTATAGCGTTTGTCATAAGGTCAGCGGAAAAGGAGGGAAGTTAGAGTGGCCAAAGGGACAGCTGGGCACAGTTGGGGTGTCTAGTCCACAGGGCCCTGGAATATGAGTCTGATGTATCCCTGTTCACCGCTCAGCTGCTGTGCACAGAAGGGGCAGGCAGCATGGAAGGTGTGAGTGCCGTGGGGCAGTGGGATCTGGCTCCAGTAGGCTGCCGTCTTCTCTGAGCACACGTGGCCACAAGGGCTGAAGGCATGCGTGGGTGGTCCGGCATCAAGGTAGAAGCCGGCCTCGCAGCCCAGCCACAGTGGCACGTAGGGGCCCCGGGTGCGGCACATGGGACATTCACGCTCCCGGCCCTCACGCTCAGCACGGTTGCCCCAGTCGTGGTACCCATGCACATGGCCGCAGTGTAGGTACACCCAGGGCTGCTTCTCATCTACTACTTCTTTGCGGCGCATGCTGGGGAACGCCAGGGTGTTGAAGCCGACAGGACACTGAGGCCGTGCCGCGTTGATCTCCTGCCGCAGCGCCTCCAGGTGCTTCAGCGTGGGAGTACGTGACAGGCCCTCGGCTGTACGCCATAGCAATGTGGCCCCACACAGGTCAATCAGCGAACCGTCCACCAGCTCTTGAGTCTCATTCTCCACCTGCACAGGTGCACATGTAAAGAGTATAAACAATAAAAAGATTAAGGGTTGAGACCATCAGGAACTGGCTGTATCCTCTGCCTTAACTCAGACAATCACAGCATGAATCCCACCTTTTCCTAGTGCCCTGGAGGGGAGTACTTAACCTCAAATGGTACATTAAACAGATATTCAGCTGTATAAATGGGTAAATCACTAAACAGCTTAGCGTATAAACCGTCTGAACAACACTGAGGGTGGCATCATGGGTTTTACGAATTCAAATTTCATTCGTCTTGCCTGTCCTACAGAGGATGGATTTTAAGTGTAATTAGGTGTAATACATTTTTAGGAAAGCCAGTTTTCAGTAAGAGTGCAGGAAAACAAGAACAAAGCTGATTTTCACAGTGCAGATGTTGCAGAGGTGAGATCCCAAACTTTTCAGCTGAGCCAATTCCAATTTCACACTCAAGTATACAAATGCAGATAAAGCAAACAAAACAGAATGTAAACAAGATATGGGAGATGAGCTGTAACTATAAAGATCATTTATTTGTCTCACAATTGTAAACTGAGATGTCGTTTTATTTACAAATGTCTTCAATAAGAACACCCTTGGTGGCTTTGGGCTCTGTCCCTCAGGACTGATCAGGGGTTGTGGGAAAGGCAAAGCTGAATAACACTGACCCCTGACTGAGCAGGCAGAATCAATAGGAAGAAGAGTAAGACCACCAGCAAATGATTTCTCTCAAAGTCAGTGGGGGGGGGGGGGGGCACANGGGGGGGGGGGGGGGGGGGGGGGGGGGGGGGGGGGGGGGGGGGGGGGGGGGTGGGGGGGGGGGGGGGGGGGGGGGGGGGGGGGGCACACAGCTATTTGGAACCAGGTTGAGTACCATTGCTAGTTATAGCAGGAGCCTTCAGCTTGCTCACAATGCGCATGGTGAAGGAGATATGAGAGTCAGCAACTTCTGAAACGTGTGTGGGAAGAAACCCACACAAACATGGAAAACATGCAAACTCCATGCAGATACAGACAAATTCAAACCTATGTCCATGCGCATGTCTGCACTACCACTGAACAGCATCGGCTAAACAGCTTGTATTTTTAAAAAAAAAAAAAAAAAAAAACCCCAACATTGCAAACGTCCAGTTAATGAGTTAAAAAATGACTTCGTTTAGATCCATTGTCCACCCACAGCATATTCCGCAAAATTCCAATGTCTCCATGAAAATTTCTTTCCAATGCAAGTATACATTGAGCCAGTATGTTTTCCCCATTTAGTGTTGAAATAACCTCACTAAATCACAACCACTGAGTTGCTTGTTTCTGATCATGGATGTTAACAGTGGATGACTTGAGCACAGAGCTATAAAATTCTATACAGTGTCATGCTTGGAAAGTTTGGAGAATTTATAGTACACTTTACAAAACTACAGAAAAATCTGATCCCATGGTAAATCCTCATATACCAAGAAAACAGTAGGATTTTGTAATTTTGCACAAAGCAAAGAAAACATGTATTCCCAATTTAAAACAGCACAAATCTAGATTGTTTTGGGACCAATAGGACAATGGAGGGAGGGTGGCCTCTGAAAGGAAGGAACTGGGAACTATTCTGTGCAATCACCCAATGAGAAATTTATCCCGGAAACCTCAGGCAAGAGGTCATCTGGGTGGCCATGAAGGGGAAAGATGTACCATTTTCCACTCACTGGCTTCACAGATAATACTGGCTGAGAACTGGCTCCTCAGCAAGTGTTAAACAGGGCCAGAAAGGCTTGGTTCAGATGAACTGAAATGTTGGAATCATGAAAATTCCAACAAAACAATCTTGTCTATTGGCAGGACATTGATAATACAGTAATTCAGCCCTAAACTGTTCCAAACAGCCCAACTGCTAATTCAGGATTAAATACTGAAGTCTACTTTGCAATTAATCATACTTAACAAATCCTTGGCAGTAATTTCATTTACAGTTTGATATACAGGTGACCCCCTTCTTAGCAGCACAATGTGTTCTTAGAAATCAGCTTGAGGTGAAATCTCAAATCAGTTGATGTGAAAGTATTGCTTTAAGACAATGGGGCACTATGGGAGATGTGCATTCCAAAAGTGCCTGTTGACCATTTTAGGTGTGTTACTTAAATCAATAATACAATATAGTATCTCAGGGTTACTTGTATTGCACTCGGTTAGAAACCATCCCATTCAATAAGTGCCCTTCAGTGCAGACACCTGCTGAAAGCCCATGAACGCACAGAAGAGCAGACATGCTCCACTCTATTGTTGCACAAAAATAGATTTTAAAAAAATCATGACACATATGAGAATTTTTCACACATTAAAAGTGTCAAACTTCAAAGGTCTGCAAAACACCACCTCACTCACTCCCTCCTCCTGTCTGAAATTTTATTCAACCTACTGACCAATAAATATTACCTTGTTTTCCATTTTAAAAAATCCCTAAAGGAAACAGGCAACTGAGAACTGTAGTCTAATGACCCTATTCATCTGCGTAATATCAAAACACCTACACAATGATCTGGAAGTAAGAGCTGCAGTAGTACTTTCTTTACAGGTATCAGTGTATTTTTACTTGTACAAAAGTTGTCAGAGCCTGCTATCAATAGTATCTTTTGTATCCATTTGTACTCATTTATACAGCTCTGCATAAGTACCTCCATTTTCCTAGAGGCACTTGGGTTAAGTTGCTTGATCAAGGGCACCACAACCATCCAGTTACAAGGCCAAGCCTAACTGAGAGGCCATATTTTGTAAATTTCATGAAAACAAGTGCGGTCATATAAATGATCCTGCTGACCTCTTTTCATGTATACCTAGAGAACATGAGTCAAAGGACAGAAAGAAACCATTTAACAATGGCTAGGGAGTTTACTGTTATAGTATTGTACAAATGGGACCCTTAAGGGGGTAGAGAGTTTGAGTGCTTTCCTGGGTATGTGTTATGGGGTGTGAGGAAGCAGAGAACTGAAAGACCCACCATCTTGCCCCTCTGCTGTGCAGAGCGGGTCTCCCGCAGTGTGAAGACATTGCCACAGACTGAGATCTCACGCCACACACCAGGTTTGGAGTCTTCAGTAAAGCCATGTCGCGGGTGCATCACCAGTACCCCATTCGTGGTCAAACCATCCATTTGTCCATCTGATGTCTTCCATTTTGCTGCTTTCTCCTGACCACATCAAAGGGCAATAGGAGGTGAGGTTACAGCAGTCAGATGGAAAGGAGGAGTCTAATGAAATGTGGACATGGCTAGACAAACAATTTCCAAACATTGCGGCATCTGTTGTTCATACACTTTGGGATTTTCACAAGTTATACAGCTTCTACTTTCCCCTCCAGGCTGTTTTCCCACGCCCCTCTCTCGCACGCACGCTTACTCCCAGGAAGATGTTCTTTGAAGAGTCAAATCCAGCAGCGTAGATACGCGCAGTGTAAGGCGGGCTGCGCTGGCACATGATGCGGCAAGCAAACCGCGAGATGGTGCTCTGGACAGTTTGCGTGTCCGCGTTGCTCTGGCTGCCGGGGACTGTGTCAGTCACCACAAAATCAATAGGGCTCTCGGTGGACCTCCCGATCTGCAGAAGGATGGGCAAAGAACACCATAACTACCACAGCCAATAACTCACATCTTCCACAAGCACTGACATAACAGCACTTTGGCTTTTGTGAAACAACATTAGGAAGGAGATGGTGTGAAAAAGGAGCAGATTGAGAATGGTTCCATGAAGGAGAGGGGCTACATCTGCTGCAGCTGTCAATTTATCACCAGCGGATAACAAGCTAATTGTGTACGTTTTGGCAGAGCTCACCACTTTGTCGAGTGAATCATGTTAAAACAGACAACAGATGAGCGGCAGAGAGGAGAGAGGAAGTGAGGAGAGAGATGGGAATTGGGATAGGGGCAGGGAGATTTGCAGTAAGAGGCATCGCTATCATAATTGTTATTTGGTTGAATGAACCGATAGGGTAATTGTACAGCACAACTGTACTGTAGCTAGCCTCTCTGAAACTATACACAAAAAAATCATAGGAGAGAAAAAAGGAGGTGCAATCACTGCTCTGAGACAAAATACCAGAGGGTATGGGCCACAGAGACATCAGTCTAATAGTACCTGGAACATGTCGGTATTGCTGTCGTGCGTGTACTCCACCACCACGGTCTGAGCCCGAGACAGAGTGTAGGAGATACTGTGCTGGTCCTTGTTGCTTATCGCCTATAGGTAAGAGGTTGCTGTCAATTAGGACAATAAAATAAATACATACCCCGCTTCCCCTTACAGCCATATGAAAGCTAGTTAAAACAAAGAGCAATAAGAATGCCCACCATTCTTCCTGGACAAAACCCCCGCTGCCCTGCCCCCCTTAGCCCCCAGAAACTGCCACGCAAATCTGAAACGGTGTGCAAGAACAAAGCTGACAGCAACACCAAATTGCATGCAGAATGAGAGCCAGCTGCTCATGTTATTCTGCATTACAGTGATTTGGGGTTCAGCACATTTGGGTGTTGGGGGGGAGTCACAGAGGACCCATTCATGTACTCAACCATATCCAGATGTGTAACAACTGGGTGTGTGGGGAAGGGTTCCACACACCCACAGGACAGCACTGCCCAGTCCACTCAAAGCATTCCTACTGCATGACCCCCAGCATGTCAGACTACAGAGTTCAGTAAGCAAGACAAAAACTCAAAAAATTTGAGATTGTAACTAAATGCTTTACAATCTTTTTTTACTGGTGAATGTTTGAGGAATGTGCTTCATGGCAGGGAAAAAGGATGGAAAGTTGGATGCAAATAGAAGGTACAAAAAAGAAAAGGCTTCCTGGTAAGGATGAAGTGATCCAGCTCAGAGCACAAAGTTATCTTGAGTACTACAGCAGGCCTATATTGGAGAAATAGGAGGCTGAGATAAGGCGAGGAAAGGCCGACACGTACCTTGGCGGCTTGAGGTGTGCAGGCCACATGCACTGTGCTGGGCTTCACTCCATTTGCCTTGGGCCTCTTGTAAAGGGCAAAGCGGCTTTTACGCCTCCCTCGGTCCCCGTTGGGCAGAGAGCCATTGTACCTTCAACACACCCGAAATGCATCATCAGATGACCAAAAAAACCCCCAATAACCACATTGCTGTAGGCAGTTACTGTAGGTCAGGACCATTCAACCAAACCCATTTAACACTCTTTGAGCTCTCAGCTGTAAGGAGTGCAAAAACACCTCCTGGACTCATTAACTAATCAGTCCTGCTGCATGTATAGAGGTAGTGAGGAGGGGGAAACCCATCTCTAAAAGCAGAGAATTTGGATTCATAAACTAAATAGAATAAAAATCATTCAGTGGCACAAACAGAAAAGCATGGGAAGTTCTCCAAAAACAGTCGGCAAGGCAGACATGAGGATACTTTACCCAAAAAGAAAATAGAATCCTCAGACAATAGGGTCATTACAGCAAGTTGACAGTACTTGCTGCCACAGTGAATAGCGGTCAATCCTCTTATGCTAAACCAGCTGCTTTAAGAACCTGTGGTCACTAATGTTGGGCACCTTTAGAGGTCAAGCCACTGTAGCTCTCATTCAGAATACATGTATGTTAGGATTTAAAACCTACATTAATGATATACTCTTTTAAGAGGACAGCATCATAACAAGGAGCACTGGGAAAGGTAGATGAGAAGTCCATGTTGGTGCAGCATAAGTGAAGACGAGCTGATGGTCATGATTGGTCAGTGAATGACATCATGGTATGTATATTTAAAAAAAAAACAACAAAAAAAAAACCATTCATTCATTCTTATAACACTGCTGTTGAGCAGTTGTTGTGGTTCTTATACAGTTAATAAAGTTCTGCATTACTTAATAGAAGCCTATTTGTTCTGCATTTTTCTGCCGACTCTCAAGTGAGTGTCTAAAACTTTCCACATTCGGGTGTTCAAATACACAACACCCGCAATAAACGGCTTTGTTTGTTAGTTAAAATGAAACATCTCACATTGGATCATCTCATTACACTGAGAAGCATGATCCCTGTGCGCGCGCGCGTGTGTGTGTGTGGGTAGCTTGGGAAAACAAGGTGGAAGGAAAGTGGAGGCTGACTAACTTGTGAAGTTCCAGATGTGCATGAACAACAGATACCGCAGTGTTTGGAAACTGATGTCTGTCTAGTCATGTCCAGATTTCATCTGACTGTTGTAACCTCACCCCCTCTTGCCCTTTGATGTGTTCAGGAGAAAGCGGCAAAACAGGAGACATCAGGTGGCCAGATGGAGTGTTTAACCACCAACAGTGTAGTGATGATGCTCCTGTGGCATGGCTTTACCAAAGACCCAACGATGCAAGGTGTTTTGCAGTGTTTTAGTGAAATTTGGGAATCTGGTCTGGGGCTTTCAGATGAGCTGGGAAGTGTCATTGTTTTTCCTGATAAATAATGCAAATAGTGTCTCAATTTACACCGCCTTTTCAGGAAAAGTTAGACATTTAAATCAAGGAATGACTATATAGGCCAGGGGCCTGTTGGGACCAAGGTCATACTACTGCACTTCCCAGATTTTAGTTACTCATCTGAGATTTTTCTCCAAAGTGATTCATGAAGTACAGTTTTACCTATTTACAGAGCTGAGTAATTTTTACTGTGTCAATTCAGGAAAAGTACCTTCCTCAGAAGGTACTAAAGCAGGAGGAGGATCACAATGCCACTGGCTGAATTTCCTATAATTACATCAAAACTATGCCATATATGAAAATAACCAACATGGTGAACTTGCACACAATACATAGTGTATATATACAGTGGATTTCAAAACCTGACATTTTGTTTTGTAGTGAATGCTGTAAACAGGGCAAATCATCCATGACTTGTCTGCACTTTCAATATGTTGGTACTAACCACATGCAAAAAACCAAATGGATCATTTTTAGGGGAAAAACACAGTCTTCAGACATGATGTCTTGACATCAGCCCATACCATATAAACCTGTATTCCCAATAAGGCTGTGGAGACTTTTGATAGCCAGTATATGCATGCAGTAAAAGCAAACTAGACAGAGGAGAGAGGAAGAAAAAAAAAAATCTGAAGCCAGCTTATAGAGCAGACTTCTTGAGTGAGTTAAAGAGCTTTATCTCATAATCCTGCAGATTGTAGTGGGAGAGGGCCATGTCATGTTGTCCCCTCTGACACTTATTCAACTCAAAAGATTTTATTTCCAGGAACAGTTGCACTCCAATGTAGAAATTTGAGTGCATTTGTCAAAAAAAAAAAAAAACAAACAAAAAAAAAAAACAAAAAAACAAAAAAACAAAAAAAAAGTGCATGGATGCTGGTTAGCAGTTAGCACAAACCACCACACTGAACACAGAAGTAGGGTGGACCTGGAGGCTAACATGATAATCAGTTATCAGGCTATTGGAGGCCCAGCCTTCCAGCCGTGTCCTCTGACAGCTCACCATCGCCTACCCTGCCCCCATCCCATTCACACTTCACACCATTGCCTGCAAACACACAAGGTACCATGGGAATTTCCTATTCCTTTCAAACATGCACCACAGTTTCCAGCTTCTGGCCAAACTAGTCTAGCAGCCATATATAAACTCTGTGCTGAATTTCAGAAACAGCTGTCTGGTGAACATCTGACCAAGAATAGTGACCCTGCCCAGTGAGCCAGCACTGTAGTTGACAGCAGCAGCACTTCACCTGACCTTCTGCATATGGGACATTATTCACTCCTGTTTTATGTTAAAACCAAATCAGGTTTTGTAAAACTGCCTCTGATGTATCCAGATTACATTCATATGAGAAATTTTTAAAAAGTCAATTAGGTTTATCTAAAACCCAGAAGGAGCCAGTGAACATAAACCTAAACAGAAAATGGCAGCTTCTTTACCACTTGTTGTTCCAGCACATTCCAGCCCCCAATTTCTTTCAACTAAGCTGGTCTTCTGTTGTCCACTCACATCTACATTCCCCAGAATGCACCAGTGCAAGGTTAAAAAGTCTATTAAGTCTAGCATAACCTACAGCACTGCAGTTTCAGCACAGAAGTCCAGTGTCTGGCACAGTGAGCTTAAACGAGGGGTTTTCGCTGGCATTCCGTGTGGGCACAGCGCCTGTGAGTTGTGGTTCCATCAATGCCACCTCTGTTAAACTAGTCACCTGCATTGGATCAAATGCTAACAGGATGTGAGCCCAAAAGATCTTTCAGTAAGTACAAACGAACTAAACTAAGGTAGCACTGAAAAAAATAAATGGACACAGAGAGAACATTCAAACCACCCAAGAGAGATTAGGTCACACATGAGCTGGAAGGAAAACTTTTGCAGACTTTCACATGTAGAAGGCAGGGTGACACGATTTTCTGATGTATTGTGCAGTATTAAATAAATAAATAAATAAATAAATAAATAAATAAATAAAAAGTCAGTCACCGCTTGGCTCACTTCCTTCTTATTCTATGTCCTGTGAAATTGCTTGCTTACTCAGAAGCAACCAAGTGTTCTTTACTGGGTGCTTCCAAGATTATGGTGTTTTGTCTTATTTTGATTCCATCTGAATTGTGAAAACTGTCTCAGTGAATGACCTACACTATGTTGACACCATAGGGAAACTTTAGACTGACAATAGCGCAATTACCCTTCAAAATAATTCATATGTGAATGTCAGGCAAGTTCCATAGGCATCCCACAAAGTCTTTATCTTCAATTTTCTACTGCAACAACAACAACAAATGCAGCAAAAGTTACAATAATAAGTTACAATGTACTTTCCTATTTATACAGTGGGGTCATTTTCACTCTATAAATTTAAGGTAAACATCTTACTACACTAGCAAAGGGGATATGAACCAACATCATCTCAGAGCTAACCACTGCACTAGTTGCTGCAGCTATTTATTTACAACTACAGGACTCTGCTTTTATCCAAAGCTACTTACAGCATCACCTGAATTACTGCTGGATATTTACCTGAGCAAGTACAACACTCAAATTTATAGCAGGTACCAGCAATAAGTGTTTGCTTTATCATCACACTGTTTAACACCCAGAGCAGCCTGGTTCGCCTTCTGGCATGTCTGCTACTGGACATGGCATGCGGAGTCTACCTACCCCAGCACAATGAGCTCTCCATATTTGATTGGCACTTTGGTGGAAGCTGTGGAGATGTTTTCCTGGTCAGGGGAGAACATTAGCACGGCTGTCGATGGTGGGGGGGGGGGGGGGGGGGGGCTCTCNGGGGGGGGGGGGGGGGGGGGGGGGGGGGGGGGGGAGGGGGGGGGGGGGGGGGGGGGGGGGGGGGGGGGGGGGGGGGTCAAGCTCCCGCAGTGAATGCTCTTCAGCGCTTCACAGTCTTCTCATCATTTGTGCCGCCTTGCGGCTGACAGCCTGTTGCCGACCCTGTACAGGGAGAAGGAGCAGAACAGGGCGAGTGTCAACATGAATCTGCCACGGCTAAAGTTCAAATTTGCATATCTAAGTTTGTTTTATGAATTACACTGGATTGTGGTATATACCATTGACATTTGTACATTATACAGCTTTTAAAAATGGGCTACAATCACCATAATTTCAAGATTGTTTTCTGTAGCCTCAGCCCATATTGAGAATACTACACAGGTGCAACTGTAGATCCCACCCCTTCTTAATCTCATCAGGAACTAAGCCCCCTGTTTCCAGGTCATACCTCACCCTCCTGTCACTTTCATCTTTACAGACAACTTAGACCTTTTCTGTTCTCAGACTCCCTTTTTCCTCTCATCCACTTTACAGATTAAACTGTAGTCACAATAACCTAGCATGACTGAAGGGATTAAGTTGATTTGATTCATTATCTACTGTACCTTCTCACTGAAAATGGGGAAATACAAAAGATTGCTTATGATGTAGTAATCACAAAAAAGCATTTTAAACCAAAAAAAACTGAACAATCTAGATTAGAAAGCCTGAAGTGTGTTTAAACTGTTCAGTAATATTGTTCCAGTGTATATGGGGGGCCATTTCTAAATTAATGTCAATGTTGTGCAACTGAGATGCTACTGCAAGCTGTCATTTGAGGACAGAGAAATTTTATTAATCACCAGGGAATTTGTAAAAATGATCATAAATTATACACGTTTGCATACCAAAACCCCAGAAAGTTTGAGAGAGTTTCTCATGACTTGTCATCTGGACAGAGATACCTGAATGTGACTGAATGCATTTGACAGCCATCTCAAACTGCCTCCAGTGGTCACCATATGGTCACCAGGCCTGGTACAGTGAGAAACAGTGGCAGCAGTAGAGGAAATCATGCCCCACATACACACACCTCCTATTTAGTACGAGAACCTACATCACGCACCATAAAATAATAAGGGGTAATATGCACTTCTAATTACAGCCAGATAATTAAGACTTTACATCTTGACAAATGACACACTGTTTGAGACCAAACCAAAACCCTTTGACAAGTGTTTTGCTGGGAAAGCAGCTCTGTCTGTCTGATCCTTGCTGCAAATTAACTGGCACCTACTGCTGTACTTCCACTGTGCCCAGCCTCTCTCGGTAGCACAAGTGAAGGCAGAGCTCTGTGTTGTGGTGTATTTAATCAATTTTCATCTACCTGTCAGGGAGGAAGGTGGAGGCTTCAATGGTGTAGGAGGAGACATCTGTTAGATGGACAATCTAGTCAGTGCACAGCATGGAAGACAAACCATAAACAAGCTCCAGGGAGGAGCTCATCACATCACACTGGATTGATCCCCTTCACATAATACTGTGACCTATGACACATTGCAGGGTATAGATGTCTCCCCAAGAGCTTGGTTGGCTTCTGACCTGAATGGATTTTTACCTTGTGCACCTGGGCTCAGGGGAAGGCCAGACAAGCAGAGGGGTTGAGAACAGTATCCTCAAAAGTGTAGTTTCTCATTCTAGTATTCTGTGTAATTTGTTGAACAATCCTCTTATGTGACAAAAACTTCAATAGGGATCTCATTAAATTAGGCAAATCACTTTTTAAACCTGTGCTTGCATTCCAGGGTCCAGAACCAGAATTGTGCCTGTTGCCCCAGATGTTACCATCCAAAATACACCCACTTTTTGACAGTTGTGTTAAAACGCACAACGTCCCATTAACAGCAACAGATATGTTTTCCTCCAAATAGCACAGAAGTAAAAACCACTAGCTGTTTCAGGATGGAAACTGTTGGTGAAAACAGTAGTGCAACTAAACAAGAAAAAGGTGCCTTCTGAGATCTGGTGACATCTGGGAGGGAAGAAGCACCCAGCAGCAGAACTAGAGCATCCCCAGAGCACCTGTACATGGTCAACAGCAAGAAGACTCCTGACAATCTCCTACTAATACAGCTGCCAGACACCCCTAAAAACCACAGATGAAAGAGGAACAATCTCTGCATAAAATGTAGACTATCTTTTCAGGAAGGTCAATGAGAGAGCAGATCTAGAGGGCTTTATTTGGAAAAACCAAATATTGATTGAAAGTGGAGGTAAAAAAAGTTGTTTGTACTGAATGTAATAAAGGACTAAAGTTTGATATGAAAACAATAAAGGAAGCAACCAAACCAAATGAAGCTAAAATAGCTGTGCTGCATCAGAAATTAAATGAGGGAGAAAGATTTTGCCAGAGATGAAACTGAAGCTATGCCAGATTCCTGAGACAGAGAAGGACATTTAAAAAAAAAAAAAAAAAAAAAAAAGTTAGTATCTGTGGTGATTGAGGTAGATGTCAACCAACAAGGTGGGATGGAAGGAGTAAAGTAGGAATCCGAGAACAAAAATCTAGCTCACCTATAATTTAAACTCATGATCTCCTGCCTAGACCAGTGAATAAATGAGGTTGTTAGTCTTTAAAGATGTCAAAGTTTAAGTGTTTATTTATGGTTGTAATATAGTTTCATATAGCTGCTGAACTATATTTTATTTTCTGGAGTTTCTCTTAAATTTGTTGAAATATATTGGTTGTTTCTTCAATGTTATTTGAAAGTTATATTGGGACCTTGCCACTGTACCAAAGAAAGACTGTTATCCACAAGCATAAGGTGCTTCAATGCTTTTTACCTTGAGAGGTATACATTTTAAAATGGATACACAATCTACATTGAAACATTAAATTAGTCATCAGATACAAAGAAGTAGACAGTAGTGTTTTTATGCAAGTGTAATTTTTGACATTAGAAAAACTCCCTTTGAAACTTCTTACATGTTCACTTATGTATAACCTACCCCCCCCAAAATAAATAAACCATCAACACCCAGAGCAGCCTGGTTTGCCTTCTGGCATGTCTGCTACTGGACATAAATGCCCCCCCCCCCCCCCAATGGTTTATTTTTTTTTGGGGGGGGGGGTCATTTATGAAAATGGTATTTTGGCACAAAAACAAAACTTTGATGGCAAAATGTATAATTACACTGATGTTGGAGAGTATTTGTTAAATGACTAGCAAATGACCGGTTGAGACATCCTTAAAACACCGACTCAAGAACTGCAGTGGTCGCCATCAGAGACGTGGAAGAATTGGCAGTTTGCATTAGACAAAGAAAGGATGTCTTGAGTTATGGTTGCACTAAAACTTTTAAGGTCTCTAATGCAATTAGACTATATCCTCACAACTAGAGTATTTGGAAACTGATTGAAAACTGGTTACTTTTTTAAAGGTGGTTTCATATAAAAACTATTTATCTGGTAAACACCTTTGTTGTACAACATTTTAATAATTAGATGAAAAGATGTTCTGTGAAAATGGCCCTGGAACTATTCAGCATCTCTTCTGCCTTTGCCCTGTGGTTGATTTTTGCACTGAGTTGCAAACACATTAAAAATGAGTTCAATAATGATATTAAAGTAATCGATGTCAATCTTTGGTTCCCTTGAAAATACCAAAATATTATTTGTAATTAACTTATAATGGCAAGTTATACATTCTAAAAAAGGTCTGAAAAGAATCATCTTTGAAGAGAGAGCAAAGAGACAGACAGGGGAGTCATTGCTCTGCTGTATAAATGGATGAAAGACTGCAGTAAATACTCTAAAATCAATCTAGTATTGTTCACCTTAGATAAAAGGTGTCACCTAAATACTGCTTAATAGGCACCTGAGTGAAGCTTGGTCTCCACACAAACTGAATGGACTTTCTGATCTGAGGTGAGGTGGAATCCAAAGAGCTGCCGAAATGTCAGAGAACCTTTCACACCAAGTTAGCAAAAATCACCCAAGTGCAACTATAGAGTCCCTTTATTTGCCGCAAGAGATTAGCAGCAGAAAAATCAAATTTTATCACTTATCTAAACCCACAGAGTCTCTGAAAATAGTTTCTTGAGCCTGGTGCAAAACAGGCCTTCAAAACTAACAGGCACTGGGGTGGGCCTCAGTATTTGTAGGTGGTCTCTGATCCACCACATCCAAGACCCCATTATTGGAAGTAGGGAGGTATTTAACATGTGCTACTGTAAGGATATAAAGTGTCTTTCAGTCTCAGTTTTGGCATAGACTACCCACAATTCTTCACTGCCAGTCAGGGATACACCATTGTTTATGCCAACTCAGGACTGTTTGTCAGGATTAATTTTGTACTTCCTATAAATTTTGCATGTAGCTACAAGTGCAAATATACAATGGCAAAAAGAGGTATTTAACAGATTGACTGTGGTTTGATACATTTGTATCAAAAAACTTTGATGTGAAATCCTGCAAGATCAGTATCTGTCAAATGAATAAAGGTAAATCTAAACAAGGAGAGGTAAATGTGGGCCGTCTGACTGAAACGCCAGGCTTTAACAGCGCTCTTGTCTCAGGGCTGGTTGGGAAGTTTACTCCAGGCTCTAGAATCAAGACAGTACCGGCATTTTCACACGGTCAGTTCCATCGCCGCAGCAGTTTAGACCCATGTATTCTTCACTGCTGTAGTTCTCCCAAGCACAGAATCCCCCCCCCCCCCCCAAACCCCCTTCCTTTTTCCCCTTAAACCCCCCCCCTTTTCCTCTGAGGCCCCCCGCCCCANATCCCCCCCCCCCCCCCAAACACGCTTCCTGTTTCCCACTGAACCCACCACCTTTTCCTCTGATGACCCCCGACCCATTGAAACTGCCTCTTTGCTTTACTGTATTGACATACAGTGGTGATAAATGTGTAGTGATTCATCTGCAGAAGTTCTCAGGAATGGGTGTGTGGCCTGATTGGTGAACGTGTGGCTTCAAGCCTCAGACAAGTTTTCAAAAAGAATTTTGGAAAAACTAGTTTAAAAAAGAAAGCCATGAAAATGTTAGAGCACATCTAATACAGCATACAAGTTGAGGGGGGGGGGGGAGACACACATACATTTTTTATATATATATATATATATATAAAAAATGGGGGGGGTGTACCAATAATAAAAGCAGCAAACATAGCCAAAAGGCTCTTAAAGCAATTGTGCTCCCCACAATTGACAACAGTGCTATCTGCTAGAGCTGCCCACACATATACACCTACAAATTTAGTGTTACTGGTGCATCTGAAACAAGTGTCTTTGGACTGTGGGAGGAAATATCCCCACCAAGTGACCCAGAGCAGTGTAGGCTACCACTGTAATAGAGGTGGGTGGATGAAAAGTTTCAAAGCAACTTACAAAAGAATATATTTTTAGAGTCGAATTTTTTTTTAAAAGAGAAAAAAAAAAAAAAAAGCAGCAGTTTCTTAACCATCGACATCTTAAGAACTCAAAATTCCCCCCAGTGGGATTGACTTCTGAGCTTGACACTTCCCATAATCAAGTTCATGACCAGGTTACCCTTCATGCACCACACAACTTCTGGCACGCAGTCAACTGTGACATTTCTAATCTGTAATATCAACATCAGAAAAGTACAGACTGTGAAGAAACTCTGTTGAACTCAACACCTCCCACAACTAATAAACACTCTTGGTTGCAAAAGTGAGAGAGGGTCTCCTGCTTCAAAAATCACCTGACAATTCTTAAAACCCTATGATAAAATACTAAAAACAATCAACATTCATTCTTTTTGCAGTCCAACTACCCAAGTAAATTCTTACAAATGTCTTAATTCACTTCAAAAGGCAGCAAATGGTGTAGTAGCTTGAACTACCGCTTCAGACTTAAAGAGCCTAGATCCTAATCTAACTTCTGTTGTAGTACACAGAACAATAAATAAATACCCCTTGCTGTAGAAGTGGAAAAAAATCAGTATAAATAGCTTTGTCTGCAAACACTAAGTTGCTTTGGAGAAAAGAATCAGGTACATGAATATAAAATAGCAGCATTAAACTTTTAAATGAGCAGTCTCCTGAATAAGTCAAGTGTGAGGATTTACATACCTTTCTCAATGCTGTATATGTAGGTTTTAATCATCAAAATCAGATCTTCACCATAACTGCTGAAGTTCTACAAGGGGCATCATCAGGACCCTAGTAGCCAAACCTGTTTACACCAGTGCACTAGTTACCCTTTATGAGCTTAGGCTTATAGACACTCACTTATGAACAAGGTAGTATGACCCCCCCCCCCCCCCCCCCCC
>UFQX01000121.1:426084-472555 GCA_900497675.1 Arapaima gigas
ACCCCCCCCCCCCCCCCAGACAATGCCATCATTCCACTGAGGAAAGGAAACTGCTGGTGAAAAGTGAAAGCAAAAAGTCTTCAAAATGCACAAACTTGCAGCAGAAACTATGAATGCAGTGCAAGCTAAGCAGTATTTTACCTTGTGTACTGGTACAGTACCAGAGCAATAATTCTCAACTACACCCTGCAGTAGCAATGATGAAAACAAACAGCTGTGTGTGATTTTAGGAATGCAATGTAGTTTTTCAACTAATACTTTACTAACACTTTTGTCCATACAATGTTGGCTTTGCCTACTAACCTGCCTAAAATTATTTACAGATTTAGATACCTGGGGAATCTTTACTGGAGCAATTAAGGACATGTTTTAAGCAACGGTACTACAGCTGGGGCAGGGATTTGAACTTGGCCGTCTGGGTTTACTGTGATGCCTCTAATTCCTATGTCACCTGTTGTACCCACCTATATAAAATGTGGGTAGTTCTTACAGCAATATGTATGTGACCCGTAGTTAGGCTTCTTGTGAGCTAGTTGCCTTTGAGATGCACACAAAAACCCACACATGCTTAGACAGAAAAGCACAGGTAACATGGATGGGAAAACCCCCATTTGTTTGGGGGAGAACATGAAGCCCATTGTTTCCCTTGTGGTAACAATCCTCCAGAATAATTGTAAGATTTCTCAGCTCAATTCATTCAGAAAGGTCAAAATCTAAAGCTGCTTTGGACTTATTTTCCCAGCTAGCAGGCCAGCTCAACATGGCTGTCAGGAAGGAAGGGGACACAAAACTATCGCCACAACCTCTGAACCACTACTGTTCATTTGTTAAAATAAAATTAAATAAAAAATAAAGTCTGCCTTTTTGGCTTTTCAGATCCAGGACAGTCAGGGGGACCAATGACCAGCACAGGACTTGGTGCCCACTGGTACCAAGTGGTGAAGCGTTTGCTTTGACAATGAAGTTCGCCAGAAAACAAAGAGGGAGGCCAGTGTTGCTGTGAAGGGACAAACAAACACCACTAAGCAGTGTCACTCAAGGGGACAAGGCAAAGTGCACCACAGGCTTGTGAGATAGCAGTTAAAGGCTTTCAATAAAACACTCAGCATTGTACCAGTATCCTGCAGCATGAAGACAGTCAGTGACAGACAGTCAGTCAGGCAGCCAGCATCAAAGCTGCCGTCCTGATCTCCAAGGAAATGTGTCTGAATCCCACATCCTGTTGTAGTACCCATGACCAAGGATCTTACTCTGAAGTGATAGAAAAAGAATTATCCTGCTATATACATGGGTACATAACTGTATGCAACACTACAAACTGCTATGGCCTCCATACCATCAACTGAGTGCCAGACATAAGATCAGCAAATGAATGTTTATAAAAAAGCCCTTATGAACCAGTTTTACACATTTTTTCAACAGAAGGATGAAGGGGGTTAGAAAGAAAAGGTTAACAGGAGTTTGATATGCATCATTTTTAACTGTCATCATAGTCGTCACCCTCCCAGCAAAAGGTGATAAACAATCTTGCAGGATCAGCTGAGATTTGCCAAGTGTTGATCCCCAGCAGTGTGAATAGAGACCTCATGCTGCGTTCGGCCTGTTCCACATCACTGTGAAAAGTGCAAAAAAAGAGCTGAGAACAAACCTATTTATTGGTCCTCCAAAGCCTGAGGTTGCAGTGAATGACAGTAAACCACTGGTAACATAATATTTGTCTTAATCATATCTCCTTTGCAACATCAAGGATTCTGTCTGGCTGCATCTTTAATGTCTGCAGAGGAAGACAACAAATGCTGTGAGGTTGAGTGTACATTGAATGCGTGGAGGTTCTACAGCACCTTCCAGCTGTGGGACGCGTGAGTAATGTGAAGATCTGAGGTCAGACATAACGTTGCTCAAGAGCAACACTAAACACCTCAGCTTCTGTTTCTTGGGTTAAAAGGGCCTGTTTTTGTTGTTGACATAGGAACACAACCAGGGCACAAAGCAGACTGAACAGCAAACATGACCAACCAGTTGAGCAAATGAACATCTTTCAAAAGGCAAAACTGCAGAAACATAAGACCTACTGTTCCTCTCTAACAGTTAAAGGTTCTGGGAACTAAGTATGGCAGATTTTTCCAAGGCAGCATAGGCAGAATTGATACGTGTGCCTTGGACAAGTGGACAATAAATTAAGATAAAACAACCAGCCCTATAATAAGGAAACAACGGGACATCACCAATGGCATCATCTCCATTTTCATTTGGAAATACTTTTCTCACTAGAAAGAGCCCAGACAAATTAATAGCCCCAGTATCCTGTAAACATTTGGAAGTATGCTTCCTTTCACAATACCCTGAATACTATACTATGATTACAAGGATAAGACCTTGAAATAGCCTTAATTTTGCTTTTCAGATATGTTCAAAAATAGGGTAGGTGCAAAATTTGATTGGACAGATAAAGTGTACCTGTCCAGTAGGAGGGGGGGAATTGACGTCAAGCCCTGGCATGGAAATGCAGTAGTGTACAAACCAGTAAATCCTTGTTGGTGTTTTACTTTCTGCAATGAGGATTTGGTGTCTATTACTTTTAACAAAACAGCGTATATTCCTTACAGCACGTCAGAAGTGATTGTACAGTAAAGTATAATCCAGCCAGGACTGGGGCATCTCTAACAGATTGTGCTTGCATGTGTGTGCATGCGCGCACGCACGCACGCACACTTGAGAGAAAGAGAGGGAGAATAAAGCTGTACATTTCCTTTCGGGGTGACACCAAGCAAAGGTAAACCTGTGCTAGATGCCAGGTAAGTAAGATTAGAGATAAATTGAATTTAGTATTATGAGCTTTTTTTGGGGGGGGTGGGGGTACAAAAACATTTTCGTCGGTGAAAGCTGTTGATCCTTCAGACCCCAAAGCGTCAGACCCCACAACCAAACTCCTCTCAGCCACGACACGTCTCAGCCAAATACACCCTTTAATACCCCGCCAGCATCCATCCAGGACACCCGCGCTCATTCCCATCCTCTCTCAATCTCACCGCTTACTTGTATTTTTTCCACTTTGGGGTTAAAAAAAATAAAAAATTTTAATCACTGCAGTCCTACAGAAGAGCTGCCAAACACTAATAAAAGGCTGCTGTTGGGGTTATATCAAAGCAGTGCTCTTTAAGAGTTTAACAGTAAAATCCTGTAGGATTCAAGAGTATACAAACAGTTAAAATGTGCTGCTTCTGTGCTTGAATTTCAAGTAACATTCACACAACACAGTGAGGAAACAGTGCTCCCCTTACATACAATGGGATTTAGAATTACATTTACAATCGTTTACCCGTTTATACAGTAGGGTATTCTTACTGTATCAACACCCTGATCAAGGGTCCTACGGCAAGAGGTGGAAGTCAAACCAAAAAAAAGATTATTAGTGCCAACAGGAGAAATCTACCCACAAAGAGGTACAGATTAACACGACTGGAAGTTTAAATTGTACTGTTTAAGCAAAAATTAATGCTTATTTTACAGTAAATTCAGTGCAATAAATCTAACACTTCAGCCCAAGGAAAGCAATTTGAAGGAGTTAAAAAAACCGTTTTTACTACTTCCTCTACTGGGGGAAATGCCGATAGATGTTTGGTATTAATGCAGCTTTGCTAGGCAACCCTTCCAGCACTGTGAACCATGCCCTTCTCAAACATTATTCATTACCCTTATATTTCACAATTTGCCTGCTCTCTGCCTCCAGGGCAAAACAAAGCCAAACAGAATGGAAAGCACAAGGCTGCCTACCAACACCAATCCTCTTCCACAAATGGGCAGGTTGGCAAGAGAGAGGTGAACACTTACCCTGTTCTGATATTGCACCTTTACACCTCCACATCTTTCAAATGCTCTTTTCTAGGGAGAGATACAGGGTAATAAGAACCCAACTCAAACAAGCAATGTCCTTTACCAGCCGCTGAGGTGCACATTATAATCTATATCCACACTTGAACGGACACCAAGATTCTACTGGTTAGTGCAGCTGTTTGAACTGTTGTCCATGTTAAGTACTGTATAAATTGTACAGTTTTACGTATTCTCTAATATATTCTGTAAACTTAGCAATTTTATTGCGAGACATCTATAATTTAAGTTCATTGTATGCGTTCCATATCTAAATGAGCATCCAAGCCAAATTCCTTCTACATGCAAATATATTTGGCTAATAGTGTTATTACTAGAGCAATTCAGGTCCCTTCCTCTGAAAGCTACTAGGAACCAACCCCATTTCAGGCTCCCAGCAGGTCCTTCCAAGCAATACAGTGCCAGGCAGTTCCATTTCAGCAAGTGAACAGAGCCCTGCCTTCATTTCACAGAGTTTTAGAGGTCAGTGCAGAGTCAATAGCGCGGAGTCAGCTGCGAAACCGCAAACCCCAACACCAGTCGCCACTGCTCCCCCTCAATAATAAGGGGGGGGCTGAACCCATCTAAAGGCACTGAAACCACTGTAGACCCAACTACAGAAGCAGATTCTTCCCCTTTCCTTGTGTGAGAAACCATCACAACCACTGCTGTTCTGCAGCAGCTCAATATACCATTCACACTACAGCTGAGCTACTTAACAGTCTGAGAACCATATGCTTTCCCCTCACACAAACAACTTCACTCAAAGACAATTAGTAGGAGTGTTATTTAATCAATATGTATAGCAAGGCCTTGACCATGGGGTTGCAAACAGGTCTGGGCAGCTACAGGGTTCACATCTGAACAGCTCACAGGAAGAGAGGAAGGGGGGGACCCTCTACCAATCAGCCATCTCATCTGACCAAATAAACACTATTAGCATTACTATAGAGGTGGAAAAGTAAGGTCCCCCCATCCACAGTCTCCATACCCAGATAATGAAAAAACTTTACCCATTCACAGCAAGTGCATATCCACCCAGTCAACAAGGCCACAGTACCTGATTTTTGGTGGGGGAATAACTGACTGTTCTCTGTCCACTTTCACAATTCCACAAAGGCTAGTTAAACTGCATGTTGCAAGATGCCTTGGACAAAAGCATCAACATACAAAGGAACAAAATTAAATAAGAATTAGTTTTAAAAAATAAGGGCAACCTTTTTTTAATGCATGTGTTCATCAGGATGGTGTTTTGAACAATTTTTAGAAAACTCCTACTCGTTTCCCAGTCCTCCACACACACCCACCCACACACCCTTCAAAATGAATGACTTAGCAGTGGAAATAAAAATAGCTCCCAAGCATGAAAACCACCATGAAATGCTCTAACATGTGCAGATCTCTGGGTTTCTCCAGGAGGACTCTGCTACTCCACCCTGATAACACACTTGACCCCTTTAGGCTAAAGATGGAGTTTCTTTACAGTTAGGATGTTGCAGCATGACAGATTAACTACCAAGGGTAAACCACATCGCAACTGAAACCAGCTTCTCTGAGCACACACCCATCCCGTCAATGCCAATGAGCCATCTAGGCATCACACTACGTAGAAAAGGGAGAAAGGTCACTGTAAGTTCTTTGTTTCCTCTCCAATCAGCCCTGCAGCAAAAACAAAAAAACCAGATAGGAAACTTCTGACCAACAGAGGAACGTGACCAGGTTCTCGTCAGGTCATGTTTGCAACCTCACCCTGTCCTGCAGGCTAACCCTAAGGGGATTTTTCAAGCATGATCCTTTCTGCAACCAGGAGATTAGCATACAATGAGAATAATCTGAATGGAGCTTTCAGACCCAACAACTAACAGGAAATGCTAGTACCTGCCTCAAGGTGCCCTCCTTGGGACTGACCAGAAGGCATCTCTTCAGTGGGTTTGAAGAACAAGCAAAGATATCTAGACTGTTCTGATGGTTGCCCTTTAATATGCAAAGCCAGATGAAGTTATGGAAGAGTCAATCCTTTCAGATCACAAACTTCACCACAGGATCCTGCCAAAACCCATCTTTTGGGAGCCACAGAAGCCCACTTACCATGTAAATACACCTGGAGTAACTGGACAGAGCATCAGTCGGTGTACCTGAGCAAGGAGGCTAGACTGAGTCCAGACACCCCACCAGCATCCAAGCACTTTATTAATTACCAACCTATTATGGAACTGTACCAGCATCTAATCTGCAAGCACTAAAAAAAAAAAAGAAAAGAAAAAAAAAGCTCCTTAATGTGCTGTGAAGTATTATTAATTATGCATGAAATATGTACCAAGAGCACACATTTGTTGCATTAGACTAATCATAATGTGGCACAGCTCTTAAACAATGTGAAGGCACAGTAAGGCCTTATGAAACCCTTGTAAATGCTACATGATACATGAAAAGAAAAAAGGACTGCGTGCAAAAGGTTTTGTAGAGGCAACACCACTCGTTATACATTAATTCTAAGTTTTAAAAATTTTTTAAAAAGCGGAAAATGACTAAGCAGTCTAAACTCTACTGCTGACATGAAATCCCTTTCATTTCTAAATGAATTAGAAGGCTTGCTCTCATGTAAATGGAATGGAAGCAGATAAGTAAAAGTGGAAACAAACAGAACCAAGTCCTTCAGGAGTAGTTTGTTCCATTTCTGCCATGAAGCCAGCAGCACTGAATGCACTTCTGCTGGAATCCACACCTTCAAATGAATTCTGACCCCTGGTTATCTTTTCTGCATCTCAGGGGCATCTAAACAAGTGTCCGTACTTCAATCTCGCTCCGATATTCAAGAAAATAACATGAGCATGTCGAGGCACATCTAAGAACGGTCCAATTAGGACAGACAGCAGCCACCATTAAGGTTTTGTTTTTCAATTCATAGATTTATTGGCCAGCCAGGAGCTTGACATGGAGCCAGTGGGTGAATGGAGGGGAGGGCTGTGTGTTCCTATGATGTGGAACATATGAGGACACAAAGGACAGTCCTTAAGTCTAAGCCTAGAGCTTTCTTGGAGCTTCAAGGAAAATTTGGACAGTTGGGACAAAACAAAGAGATAAAATTAGTTTTTCTGCAATAGTAGAATAAGGAATGCATTTCCAGAAATGTTAAAGATTTCAATGTGTTTGGGGGGTATACACAAAAGTCAATCTGAAGACATACAGAACAGATAAAAAGCCAAGTTAAACATGAAGCTTATGGTGAAGAGGATAACCAAGTAACCTGAGGGTCGATGCAGTCAGAATGTAATAAAGAAGAGGTACTGTAGCGTGAAAGCCTGAGAGGAGCAGTTTCATTGATCCCCTGAAAGAAATTCAGCCCACAGCAGCTTAACAGAGGACACAAGATACTCAGTACATGTAATAAACAAAAACAAAAAAGAATATGATAAAATAACCAGTGGTAGTGACTGGCATCCCATCTAGGAGTGATTTCACAGCCTAGTGCCCTATGCTAAGTGGTTATGGATGGATGGATAATATCAGGAGTAAATACACATAATACAATCTTGTGTTGTGTATCCTGTGTTCACAGCACTACCCATAGGTTAAACTGGATCAGAGCAGGACAGAAGGAAGGAGTGTTCACTTAAACTACAACTGTAAAGACCAAATCCAACAGACAGATGGAAATAATTTAAAATACTTTGATCTTGGTATTTTCCAGTAGAACATCTGACATCTGAACAGGACAGACATCTGCAATTGTTGACTTTCCAAAAGATTCTTCAGCTGATAAATATACCCAGTGAAGAATCAGTTTTCTGAAAGCTGTGCAAGCTACAACCTGGATTATGAGGATGCTTGTGACTAACCACTGCAACTTAAAAAACAAGGTTCAGACACACTCACACCCGCTTCTGTAAACACTAAAACATTTCAAAAATTCATGCAAAACCCCTTTGTGTAAGAAGGACTTTAAAGAAGTCAACCAGAACCCCAATCCTCATTCCTATGTTTCAGGTCATTTTTTCATTGTTTATTTTGGATGACACCACAGTTCTTGGTTTTATGAAGCCAATTTAACAACAATGCATGTTTTGGACAAGGGTGGGAAAGCAAGCCAGGCCTGTTCTCTTCAAACGTGGATGGGTCCCTGGAGATCTTTAGTGGAAGTGGAAAGAAAACAAGAAGCCAGTCTTCTATGAAGGAAAAAGGGTGAAGAAAGGGATGTGTTTAATTAAATGCAGATTGTGGAAGATAAATTCTTACCTTTGGACAGCTAAAAAGTTACTTTATGCCACAAATGGCATCTAAATGCCATCAGCTCAGAATACAACTCTGCAAACATGAACAAAATGGAGTATTAAAAAAAAGGTCACAAGCTTGTTTTGTGTCATGTTTCAAATGGTTAACAATCTCACCAAGACAAATCACTGAACATTGGTAATAAATTAAATTTAAAAATAACACAACAAATGGAGCAAACAGACTCACCAACTGGACTTTAAGCCAGAAGGATTTTCTCCTTTCTTTTGAGAGCCTGCAAATGACACATGGTTTTCATGAGGCTGGTGATGGAATCCAACATATGAAGCTGGGAGTGGGGGGGGGTTTCCTCATTTAAAAAAAAAATAAATAAAGTTTGGCCTTTTGGTGTCAGTTTTACAAATTGCACAGTTGAAGCACTATATTTTAAGAAAAGCTTGCCCAGGGCAGTGCAAATATCCAAGACAATCCTTTATTAGGCAGCAAAAAAATCTTGGTTAACAGTCCAGTGGCTGCAGGTATCTTTACAATGAAAACAGTGACAATGCACCATTTATTATATGCTGGTTAACACTGAAGAATTCAAACTCGAAGTATGCATGCATGCATATTTCTGTATGGGGGCTGGGAATTGCATCAGCTTCCTTTGATGCTTCCTCCACCTCCACAGGCCATTCAGGCAGATCTTCATCAATCCGTGACACTGAGAACCCTGAGCTTCATTTACATTTAAGGCTTTCCCCCACTCCACCTTTTATCCAACTGGAATTTAGCTGAAGTATATTGGCCTTCATCTATTATTTTGCCTTTGAAATATGTTCAAACTTTGATGTTTAAGGGTTACATAAAGAGGTATCATGAATCACCCGAGTTAAGTTTTACAGATCTAAACTGTACAGGTTGAGAACATTGAGGGGGGGTTGGGTTTGACCAAATACACAAAAATAAACAGATTATACTGCACTGAGGGTGCATAGTTCAATCAGAGTACCACAGAAAAAACCAAATGGGAAGAATTTAAAAAATAAAAAGTTGCCACTTTTAAGGTGATGAGAGCAGTACTGTGGTTTAGTCAGTCAGACCTTCTGGGTTCAGATCCCATTGCAGCCTCAGCACAATTTACAATGTAGTTTCAAACTGATAATAAAGTTCACAACGTAGCAGTAGCTAACAATCATCTATCTCATTAAAAATATGGTATTTTTAAGTCACCAGCAAATTTTCAACTAAAGATAGGGGTCACATTATACAAGGTTTCAATTGTCTAAGCCATGCAACACCATGAGTCCCATGTTACCTGCTCCCTGTATGCAACTTTGACTGCTTCAATAAATGACACTGGTTCAATAACTAACTTAAATTGATAAGATTTATCATTCACAAGTTTATACTGAGAACAAGGATGAGGAAACGCACAGATCTGAGAAACATACTTGGTCCTATAACATTATGGGTTTAAAGCATTAGTTGACAGAGGAGGTGGAATTTCAGTCCCTTTTTAATTATTCAGAGTGATGCACATGGAGCAGTAACCAAACAGTAAACAGCTTCTAGGAAATGTCTGCCATGCATCATTTCCTGCACATGGTTTCCTGACAGGAAAACATGGCAAAGCAGTCCCAGAAACCCTAATCACCTTCTGAACCCTTTTCTTTTATATCCAACAGGCCAGCCATAACCCCCCTCCCATCACCACCTTCCTGTGCTAAAACACAAGCACACCACAAGTTCAGGAGAAGAAAGAGCTTGGCTCAAGGACATCTATAAACAAGGGGGGGGGGGCTGAAAATAAAGTTATTAAAATGCCTTTTCTACATAGTTTCATTCATTTAAGAGAGACAGATTTAAGATGTAAATACAGGTACACCCTGATTTACATCCTTAATTCAATGCTGAAAACCAGAAACACATAAATAGGTAGCCTATTTCCCCATCATTATAAATATGAAAATTTCCTACCAATTTCTTTCTACTTCAACCAGATATCAGTAAAACTGCAAAACACCTATTTAGCAGAGTAGGGATCATTCAACATCTCCTCCTTGTAAATCAAGACTTTTTAAAACACAAATGTCAGTGAAAGTGCAGGCGGTTTAAAACAATGCAACTCCCTACCAGTACTGAATACTGTTTGTATTCCCAAATAATGAAAATGGTGCACATTTCATAACACTTTCATATTCAAAGCACAAGTTACATCCATCTCATGCTCCGCTTTCTCTAACTTTCTGATCACATTTGTTCCCCACCCCTCACTATCAGCCTTTCTTGAAAAGGTGTTGAAAATGTACTAATTTTTTAGGACCCATGGTCCCAGTTTTGCTGCAAAATTATTCAACACATGGAAAGGGACTCCATGACAGAGTGGGGGGGGGGGGAAACTGACCTCACTCAAATGGTGAGCAATTCACCATTTCTCCACTCAGTTCTGATGTTATGACAGCTTTTTAGAACATAGATGGGAAGTTTAATTACACAGTTCAGCTGGTATTGAAACTTAAATGGTGATCATTTGATATGTTGTTGTTAGGCTAAAAACATATGGTCAACTGGGAACTTAAAGACATTCTATCAGGATGTAAACAGGGAGGACATAAATCATGTTATGAATATACAAAAAAAAAGAGACTAAATGTTCAGGCTTTAAACATGTTCTCTCCAGCCTTAAACAGGCAAATGTCCATGTTCACAATAAGCACAGTGTCAGGGGACACCAGACTCTGACAAAGTGAGCGCTGGCAGTCTGTCAAAACCAAAGGGAGGACTGGGACAGAGACAGTTAGACCAGGAACTCATCCAGAACAGCAGCCATACAGAGACAAGGGCTGCAGGGTCACCAGTTAGTTCAGACAAAGGTTCATGTAAAATGTCCAGCAAGCCAGGAGAAGCCCAGAACAGGAAGTCACTGCTCAGGCACAAATGTGACCATATTTGGACTTTGGGACACTAAATAGACTGGGTCTAATATGAGGGTTATGCTTGCAAAGCACATGTTGGTGGAAACATTTTGGGACTAAATTCCAGTACAGTTTTAAGATAACTGGCTTCATTCCCTCTTTTAGTATCTGACACACTGGTTTCTCTGGAAAAAAAAATTATATCCCCCCCCCCCCCACAAATTAAAAAATACATTTGTCTACTTTTATTAATTTCCTGCAATCAAGTCTATAAGGAGGTGATGCATTGGTTTAAACCACCTTATCAAGCAGCAATAAGATTTAAAATTTCAAAAGTAAAGCTAAAGAAGCATGCATGAGGCAAATATGCAAAGGCTAAGAAATCTTTTAAAAAAATGGGGGGGGTTTAAATCTGCCAGCTCTAAAATGGGGTCAACAAGAAAGTGCTAACAGAAAAATTTAAGACCATTCATCACTTCTGGTCGTAATTTAATTTGCACTTTTTAAAAGTGCAAAAACTCATTTAGCTTTTGAATGTTAGGGGTTCTATGTCAATATCCAAAGGGAAAGGGGGTTCTTCCCAGTTATGACTTTGCACCATAGCAGCTGCTCTCAGCTCAGGTGTGATGAGGGTCATCCCAACAGGACAACACATATGTACTGTAAGGATTCTCAGCAAAGTTAGTCTGTGAACAGCAGGTTGTTTGTTCAAGTTTTTGCTGCTGCAGCAGCCAATGAAAGCTCCTTGTTTACTAGCGGCTGGAGACGCCTACAGTGACACTGGAGAGTTCCTGAGACACCACCACAGTACACTCCCCTCCTACAGACAGCTGTTTCGCTTCATTGCTTTGACTACTTCTGAGGGCCGTTCTGTCACAAATCACTGACTAACCCTTTACTGCTATTAGTAGAATCTGAAACAAAGTATAATTACTTCCTCATGAATAGAAAAGCATCAGGTCCCACAGTGCACCCCAGACCAGAGGTGGGATATTCCCTTTGTAAGCATTACAACAGCCTTCCTACACCACAATCAAGTAACAATTGCAGATCAGATGGCATGGGGGGGGGAACCTTTCACACAAACCTTCGAAACATGTGCCTACACATTACATATGAAACACACTGGTGCATCATATTCCCACTACAGAGCAGGAGGGAAAAAAAAAAAAAAAACCACAAAAACCTTCAACATTTACATCATAACAAGGGGGATACAAACATGTCCCTTGCCAAAAAAAGGAATATTTCAATAAACGTGTAATCAGTATACAATGTGCACATCACCCCCCCCCAGTAAATAGTCTCAAGACTACCAAAAGCTTGAATAACTAGTTACACATTTCCTGTTTCTCCTTTTGAGTCTTGCTATTTACAGTATTTACAGTTACACACTTGTTCATTTTGCAAACCCTTTAGTTCAAAGTAGATTAGTTTAAAAGCATATAAATGCAACTCAATATAACATTCATTTCTGATAGTTGCATATAAATTTACACTAATATTTATTCTTGTCTCACTGACTACAAATGCATAAAAAGATTATGTAAATATTTCAAATGTCTTCCACATCAGGCGTTTTGTTTCATCTCGTCTCAACTACACGCACAATTGTCTGAACAGCCAGGCAATGAGGAATATTTTCATATCGCAAGTATTTACATTATCGTGACACCCCACCATATCTGTACCCCCAGCACTTATTTAAAAAAACCTAGAGAAAAGGTTGATATGAGAAAGACACACACACAAAAAACATGATGGCCCCGTTCTAACTCAAGAAGGCACTCTGGGTCACAGCACCAACCAGTGGCACCCTACTGATCCACCATCCCCCCTCCTTGGTCATCCACACTGATGGTCTGCGTTTCCATCCCCCAAGATGCCACTGAAACAAGCTGCTTGGACAAAAACAAAAGGAAAGTGTCCATTCTCAGTTTCAGCGCAGCCTTTGCCACAGGGCAGGACATTGTTCGAAGCCTCTGACCTCCCCTCCCCCACCTTTACCATTCTGAAGAAGGGACAGCTGGATCTGTCACAACACACAGAGAACAAAAACACAGTCACTTTCAAAGGGCCAGTATGGCTATTATAACGAACACTGTAGGCTCCATTTGCCCCTTTTAATAAGCGATGTGGTTTTTACAAACATCCACCACAGACAAGGATGACGTTTCTCCTTTCCACAGCGAACTATGATAATGTTTGGCATTCACAGCTTTTTCCTGGTCTACAAAGCAACCATAAACCTGTGTAACACAGCACACTTGTTCATGTGTTCAAGGGCAAAAAGACTGAAAATGACACCCTGCTGGTCCAGAAAAAACCAGGGTCAGAGTGGGTGATTTAGTTAACAACACCTTCGTACATGGAAGACACTTCAAAACACAGAGGACCAACGAGTGACCACAGCACAGTCAAAAAAGCTGCCTTCCTACCCAGCAAAACTCCTCAGAATATAGAACACTCGCTTTGGCCATTTTTCAATTTAAAAAAGGTTCAAACATACACAGCCAAGCGGTTATAAATAAATGCTCACATTACACATTTAATATCCAACATGCAGAAAGTAACTGAAAGACATCCTTGTAAACGACACTCTTGGAGCTAGAGGCAAAAAAAGGGACAGTGAAGATGCTCTGGACTGATGTGGGACAAAAGGGGGACAGGGGAGGACAAAGGGAAAGACAGGGATCAAACCTGGATAAAGGGGGAAGTAAAATGAAGACAAAATGAGGACAGAGGAGGGGATCAAACACAGGCCAGAAGGCAGAACAGAGCAGGGACACATCAGGACCTAAGCGGGACAGAGGGAGAAGCTGAATGATGGACGAAAGAAAGAAAGTGGAAGAAAAAGGGGGGGGGAAGAGGGAGGACAGATGGGCAGAAAAGTGGGACAAAAACTGGTGTCGGTCCGCACGCGCAGAGATGTAGTTATGCAAACGAGCTGTGATGGAACAAAAAAATAAGCAAAAAGAAAGAGTTATACCAAAAAAAAAAAAAAAGTCTGACCGGTCTACCTTTTCACAAACCTCGGAAATTAGAGCCCGAGGTGCCAGTGACGGGTGGCCTTCCGCTCGCGCTTTAAGACCGGAGACCGAGACCCGTGTACGACCGGGACACCAAGACACAAAGGAAAGTTGCTCCAGCCTGTCGTGATGTGTCGAGCCTCAGCCCTCAAAACCCAAAACAGCCACACGTAACGGGGGCAGCTGCATCGGGCTCAGCGCGGGCTAGTAATACCGATAAACACTGATGGGGCGGACATGGAAGAACAGGCTGGGCGAGATCGAAAGCGAACTTTATCTACAGGGATTAACCAAACAGCAGGACCCCGCTAGGACACCCAGTGAAGCTCTCCTGTCCGCCCGCGACCCGACACAGCAGCTCCAGCTCTGCTTCTATAACGGCGCTACTCTACTGTTGTACCCTAGTCAGCCATGAACCTCCAGCCCCGCATTTGGCTTGGTAGCGAGAAGCCAAACTTCGCCAACTGATACGCGCCGTTAGTACCGCGGGCGACTCACAGAAACACTTCGACTCGGTACCCTGCGACTCTTCCGTCCACAGCAGCGACGAAGTCGATGTTTTCTAAGCAGGAGTCCGCGGTGTCCAGCCGGTGGGAGCCGATCCTCCGCTCGATCCGTCGCCCGATCCGCCGTAGCGGACTGCTTCTTCGCTGTAACAAAGGCAAGTGTGGACAGATCCTGCCTTTGTTAAGTCTGACACGGGAAAAGGACACTTAAGCTGAATTTAAGTTGGCTTTTCATGCGCCTTTTCCCTTTTCTGTGTCCAATCTCCCGTTTTTCACACAAAGCTGAACACTGAGGACTCCCGCCGTACAGTTAATATCGTACCTGAACCCGGGCAGCAGAAGCTGCGTCTGGTCTTTAAAACACAAATACCTTTCGCGTCATTAATTACTTTGAAATGCATTGTGGGATCTGTAGTTTGCACGCTCGATGGTTTACGCTAAAAGAGTTAAATAGCGGAAGTCGACATCAATAAAACTACATATCCCGTGATGCCCGTCTTCCTGTCCTGAACGGCTGGGAGATGTTCGTTGTTTCGTTGTTTCGTTGTTTATTCACTTTGTTCGGATAACGGAGTGAGGCAGCTGGAATGGAAAGCATTTTGGTAATCATTTTTTATTTAAAAAAATACATCTTTTTCAATTATATTCTTTTTTTGCTCTTTTTCCTGTGTTTTGCAAGCTTCCATAATATCCTGTTTATTGGAATGTTTGTATTACAGTAACTTTCACAGACTGGAACAAAAAAGCAATATGGATTTGCTGTTTTGTTTTCATTACCCGATAGCTGATTAGGCATTTTCGACAGGCATGCGCACATGTTATTAGATTTAAAACTTGTTTTTCAAGGTAATGTAAAGGTTAAGTCTACGTTAAAACTATTGAGTTTTTTGCTGACCATTTAGAATGTTAGTATGGCAGTATAATATATAAAATATCTGTTACAATTTGTCCATCTTTGGTGAAATTGAAAAACTGCATGATCTGCATTTTTAAATCTGATATACTGTTGTCTACTGACTATTTGCTCTTGATAAATAAACAAGTCTGAATTGGACAATCTATTACTGCCAGTGGCTCATAATTGGCCTTGCAGTCTCCACTAATGGTTTATGTAATATGGCCTGTGTTCACCAAAATATTTGAGTAATTCAGAGGACTTACTTTGTATTCTTTATAACTCTGATGACTTGTTCAAGCTTGCAATCATCCACTAGCTTCTCATTCAGTAACTTGTAGATTTCTAGCTATTAAAGACATTGAGGGTTAAGACAGCAGCATCTTCTTGCTCATTTCAACTAGGTGGAGTGATAACAGACAAGCTAGACGACTGTGACAAACGTGTGTCTCACCTTACCTACACTGTAACAAAAGGAAAAATGCGTACAGAATGTAATGGATAAATAGGTGTGAACGGTATTCAGGTCTCGAGTTCAGCACAAATGGAAACTGAGTGGTTTTATCACAAGCAGCAGGTACAGGCAAATCACAGGCCTTTGTTATCATGCAAAGCTGTTCCCTACATCACAGTCGGCGCCCTTTTTACCTTTGTTTTATATCCATTTTCGTGAGAGTGGAAAAATTAAAGGCAATCCACCAGTGCGGTCTGTATATATTATAATTACTCATTTTGAACTGTATTTCACACAGCCGTTCTACAGCTTTCGGACGAGCCTCTAAAGCGGAATGTGGTATTAATACAGTAAGTCAAGTAAAATGCTGGTATTTTTGCAAATTCTCCATCAGTTGACATAACACTACATAGCTCTAATTGGAATGTAAAAACCATGTAGGTCAAGGCAAAACTACAGTTGGTATGTAGGTAGAAAACCCTACAGAAATTATTTGTGAAATAATGCCAGGTTCTCCTATTTCTGTCTCTTCAAACTGGACAGCTTCTATATATAGAACTGTAAATGACAGACCCTACAGGGTGCATTTTACAGTACAGGAACAGCACTATTAAATATATGAAAAAATGTTTGTTTTGTGCACACTTAAAAATTATAGGCCAAGAAATCCACTAAACACTTGCTCACTTTCATTATTTTCTTGTCCTCATCAGGGTCACAGCGGTCAAAAGCCTCTCCTGGGATCACTGGACACCAGGTTATGACAGATACAACTTGGATAGAAGGTCAGTCCATTGCAGGGTTGCCACAAACACACACAATGGATAATGTGACATCATTAGTTGACCCGAAATACATAATTAGATTTGGGGAGGAAACCAGAGCACCTGAAGGAAACCCACACAGACATGGGGAGAACATACTACCTCCACACAGGCTAACCTGTATTCTAACCTGTGTGCTGAATAACCTGAGTCCTGTGAGGTTGCAGTGCTGCCTGCTGTGTCACCGCACTGTACCAGTCAACAAAAGACAAAAACGGAGGTAACTTACAAAAATAAAATATCAAACAAATAGTTCCTATGTGTACATCAGTGGCTAATTGTAATAATTTAAGCAATGCCATAATCATCAGAAGAGAGCAGTATTGCTGTTTATGGTTTGAACATTTGAATTTAACTATAAAATCACGTGTGAAGTTATGTAAGAACTTGTGTTCTGTCATAATGCTTGATGACCATTCCATGGCAACCCGGTTTAGCCACAAATGTTTAATAATCCATAGATCCATGGCTGCAGAGCTACTTTTGGGTAGCTAAGCTTGCTAAACCAGTGGTGTCACCTGGAGTCAAGGTGAGAGCTGTGTACGTTCCCTTTGGCTGGCAGGTCCAGCACTGGAAGCAGTAAGAATGGACCTCAGAATGAACACAGTTTCAGTTATAATGAGCTGTACTGTGCGCAGAGGCTCCCACTGGAGACCTGACCCTCCATTCAGTACTCAGTTCTACTATTATTCCCTACTTGATCATTTCAGACAGCTTTCAGTAATGGCAGGTACCTTCCCCACAATGTGTGGCAGTAATACTAATACTAGTTGTACAAATAGCAAATTATAAGAATAAAAGAACAAAAAAATATATAATTAGCTTAAAACGTGGGGGGAAAACCAAAAAGCAAATTAAATAATGCAAAAGATGTAACCGTTGTCTTTTGTAGTGGCTCTGGCCTTGCATGCAGCTCTATTCTTGGTTCGCTCATCACATACGGTTACCATTAAAACTTGGGGAATTCAGTATGTTTTTTTTGGTAACCAGTAGTGTAGTTCACACTTACATGAAACTCATGGAATGACTGGAATCACAAAATGAGCTGTGAAATCTCATCCCATCTCTCCAAATCAAAAAAGCTGCTGCTTTTCCTGGACCAGGTTTCCTTGTTTGCTCTCTTGCTTAAGCTTAAAGTGGAAACCTTTTTTACACTGGGAGTACACATCATGCGTAGTAGCCAACGGGGGTTTTTTTTTCTCTGAATGAACTATCTCAGTGAGTTTGCACTGGTTTAGCAAGATATTCTGTGGAAAAAGCAGCTGCAGGGAGTTCTGTAGTACGGGGTGCCTGAGTTCGATAAGACAGAGGGGTGCCATGCTGCTTATCCTAGTGCCATAGGATTATGTAATAAAACTGTCATATTCCTGCTAAGCCAAGCACTAAATTTCCCAACTGGCATGTGTTTGGGAGCTAGCTTGTCGGTTGTCAGGCAGCCATAGAGACAGTAACCATGTACACAGATATGTTTACGAAACATTTGAAATGTCACAAAGTGGCTTGAAACAAAAGGCTAACTGGCAGAGGTCCACACACCATCAGTGTGTCTTTATATGTCTGTGTCATACACGCTGCATGTTGCTGTGTGGGCTCCATATACTGACGCTCCAAAGATCTTTTCTGCTTCTCCAGTTGGTGCTCATGCCATTCATGTTCTTCTGGGCCAGATTTTGTGCTCTTGTCTCCCCCCCATACCCATTTGGCCTCAGCAGGGAGCCATTATCAGGGCTACTTTGTTAATGTAAAACAAACTGCATGAAAACATTTTTTATTATTCTGTTGCAGATGTTATTCAGTTTATGGTAAACAGATACTGTCATGGGGGCACACCTTCTAGGATGGTTCGCAAGTACTTTTTATTTACTCATTTAGGGTGTGAAGGTGGAGCAGGATGCCAAAACATCAGTCATGTCAGTCATCAACTGTACTATAATAAATTCTGTAAAGATTTACTCACTGAGTATTTACTATTCTCTAAGTTTCCCTTCCTTTGACCATATCTCAATCTGTCTCCTGACAGCTCCTTTATTTTTCCTGCATGGAAGATGCCTCTTCTGATTCATCTTTTCAAGGGGAAAATGCTGCTAGTTGAAGAGGAACGGCATTTATAGAATAGTTCCATATTCTAGTTCTCTGTACTCTGCATGTTCTCTAATATGAGCTTCTAAAAAGGCATCCGCTGTGGAGGTGTTCTTGGGAACAAAGCAGCTGAATATATGGTAATTTTGTGCTGTTATTACCCTCCTTTTGCCATGGATCCTAAGCGCTCTGGCGCTGGAGGGGGGGGGGGGACACAGCTCTGTCCATCTTCAGAATTTGGCATCAGTTCCTTCAGACCAGCACTGCCTGCCAGCTTGGAAGTTACAGGTACATCCAGACCACAAAGTTACACACTTTTCCTTTGAAAAACTGTCACCGGAACAGTCAACAGATGGTAAAGTGAGAATAGTGCATTAAAACATCAGGAAGGTGTTGATTTTACTCCCCTCTTTTTAAAGAGAAGCTCATTTGTCTTTCTCTTTGCCAAGTGCTTAAGTCCCTGAGAAAAGCTTCTTGTGTATTTGTTATACAGATATCAAAAGGATCTGGTTACACATTTAGCATACAGGCAGTGAGAGACAGCAGGTAGTACAGCAGAGAACCTCAGTTTCTTATTTTTACAGCAAATTTCAGCCAGTTTATATGGAAATTTCAGTTTTTTAACAAAACAATTTTAATAATAATGCTGTAATTCCAGAGGTATTTGCTAAACAGGGTGTTTGGAAGCTCCTCCAGGGAAAATAGACTCGCAACTGGAGGAATTTCATGTGAAGTTTATCTGAAGAAAGAGGAAAATACAAGAGGAGGATGTCATCCTGTTGGCCGTGATGCTGGTTCTGCCAGATCCTTCTCAATTTGCCTGTGTTTGCATGGAAGGAAAAGGAGATCAATTTGCTATAATGTAGATGGACTTCAATGGTAGTTAGATCATGGGACCATCCAGCCATGGTTGCTGTGAATAGATGGTGAGAAGTCAGCATGCAGCTGTTTGAAGGTTTGCTGGCTTCCTTAGTCTGAGTGGCTTTGGACTTTCTGCTAGAACCTTCCCTCTGCTTTGCCAAAGAATCTGATGACATTTCCAGCAGTGTCTGAGATAATTTCCATGTGTGCCTTCCTTCAATATCCCTTGAACCTGTCTGAATAAAGGAACTCAAGTGGGTCCTCTGAAACCTGTATGTGATGCACCAACCAGAATGTGTAGTACTATACAATTTTCTGTGGTGGGGTTGTGGGTAATATATCTCAACTACCCTCAAAATAACATCAATGTCAGTTGAATGTCATTTGTGAGCCAAAACATAAACACAATATCATTTTTTCATGTGAAGTGTACAGAACTGACAAATTGATGGTAAGCAGCCATATTGTTTGTGCCCCAGCATCACTATAAGGGAAGCAAAGCCAGGATGATCTGCACTCGAATTCACAACTCTTCGTGAAACACGGTTATTAAGACTAAGTAATTTTTCCTCTCAGAGCCTTAATGGGCTGGCAGTGACTGTCTGTGAGTATTTGCATATTTTAGCATTTTCTTTTCCAGTGATGCGTGTTAAGATTTCAGTCCCTTTTCTGTACCACAAGAGTTTATTTACTGCTTATGGTAAGTAAACTTGAGCAAAGAGTTTTGATGCAGGAGAGGCCAACAATTTTCTCTCAAGCGTAATGATTTTTTTGTGATCTCCAGGGTACTACGGTTCTGCCTGGAATACTGCTTGTTCCTCAGATGTATTGGTGACAGGATTTTCTTTTAATTTTTGCTGATGTCAACTATTACAAACTGAAAAATAATTTCTTCTCACCCTCCTATTCACTCCTACTAGTTTCTCTATTAACCCAGCAAAAGAGTCGTGACCATTTATAGAGGCTCATAATGACTTCTCCACACCTTATGGTCACACATCCAGTTGCCTAAATAAAGTAAATGCTAAGTAAATATCCAGCAGTAGAAATGAATAAAAGTGTACAAACAGTGCATTAGTTATAAGAGTCTGGCATAACTAACACTCCCAAAGAGAGCTGTGTCAAAATGTGAGTGGATGAGCACATAGCAACGGAGAAATAACATCACTAATTCACCAGTCTCATCAACTTGTGAATGTAAATATTTAACATTTGCAGAGAATTTATGTTTATTAATGACAGTAAATACATCATTTTTATTATATCATAGATCTCACAATGTACCTGGACCTATCTACAGTGACGTATTCTGAAGTCACTCAGTGTTTCATGTCTTTCAGAACCAGACACACTCATCCAGGTGCTGCAACCAGCACTGAGCAGCCCCTGACCTGCATCCAGGTAGCTCTACAGTGAACCCATGGCTCCCTGGTCCTGATCCACAGTCTCCTACATGTTAGAGGCTCTGTGTAGCACCCATGAAACAGCCTACTCTGGCGGACATCTTGGTGTCCAGCCTTTTGAGCAGCACTGCTCCACCAGCTCCTCATACTTTGCCATTTTCTTTCATAAGCTTCTCCCATCTGTTCTTGTCAACGTGATGACTTGCTCAGAGGTTTCTAACAGCAGCACCATGTCTGGCCTCAGAGATGTTTCTGTGATGGTGGCTAGGAATCTAAGCTGCCTTCTTAAGTCCACCAACATGTACCAATCTGACCATGTCACTAATAGCCCTGAACTGACACTGGGTGACAATGTTGTTCTTTCTCCTTCCTTGGCAAATGCTGTATCTAGCTTTGCCAGTCGTGAGATCCTCCTGAGCACCTTCCCCACATCATACGACTGGAACCACAGCCTTGAGCACCTGGCTGGGGTGTGAGGAACAGGATCACTCATCTTGTGCTCTTCTACAACAGCTGAGAAGGTTCTCCATTGTTGATCTTTTCAGCCCCAACAGCCATAATAGAGAATCGACTTTTCCTCAGTCGTGCATGTCAGGTGAACTAGGCAGCACATCACAACTGCCTGGATGAGCAGTTTCCAATGTCCTGCCACAGTAAAGTAATGTTTTCAAACTATAAATACATAATAAATGCTATTGCACAACATATGAGTTGCAAATGCATAACAGGTAATTTAATTAATGCAGTGATTATATGTTTTTTCATTTGTTTTCCTAAAGTGTCACACTGCTGTGTAATGATCTTTTTTATATTTATTAAATAGGTCCCACCTTCTCTGGCATTTTTGTGTACATTCTTAAAAGCTGATAGCAGGAACAGAGCTATCAGAGAGAGTTATTGCTGAAATTTAAAAGAAAATTTCATCATGTATCTGATATGTTGTTGACTAGTTCAGACAGGCAGCGGAAGAGTGGTTTTCAGAGTTTGGAAGAAAGGATTCTAAGTAGCTGTGGGGTTGTGTTGGACTAGTGCTATTGAACTGGGAGGGAAACTTGTTTATCCATAGCTGGATGCTGGCAGCACAAGATGTGTGCGGCTCAGTAAGTGTGGCCTGAACACAAAGCTGTAGATCATTCCCACAGCAGGACTGATATAATACAACTGACAGCAAAACTTCAAAGAGACATAGCTACAGTAAAGGTGCACTTTTCAATGGAGGCTGTTGCTGAAGAAGCAATATAGAAGTTGTATCTGCTCAGATGAAGTTTACTGTGGAGGCCTTACTAAACCCCAGGGTGACAGGAAGATTTTAGAAACTAGGGTATTAAACGACTAAATAACAGGACTTCAGTGCTTTGCTGCTTTGTAAAGATTTTGTCAGCATCATGTGCTTTTATAGTTCAGATGTGTTGAATTTTCCTGCAAAGAAATCCAGGTGTTGCACAGTTTCAGTTTAACATTATCTGGTCCTTTGCTGGGACATTTGACCATAATCTTTTTCAGCACTAAGATTCTTAATGAAATTTCTCTGACAGGAAACAGAGTTAAACAAAGAAATGGACCATTGAACAATAATCATTCAACTTTACTGTAGGTGCACAGCCTCTTAATGTAATAAACTACTTTCCATTATGTTTATTATTGGCACTTTTGATAACGTGAATATTTCTGTCTGTCTTAATTTTACCATGATGAAATGATCGAAAGGCATGTTTTCTCAATTTTTTTATTCCATCACAGGGTTCTCTCCCCTGGAGTGGTCAAGACATTCAATGTTGAATCATTTTGATCAATAAAATAATTTTGAAAAAATATTTAGCGTGTTATTTTCTTTATTGGGTTCTCTATCTATTTAAATGACTTAGGTCAAATATATGCAGAAATTTAGAAAAAGATTCACAAACTTTCCAGCAGCACTGTATATTTACATTCGATATATCCATAAAATGTATCACAAATATTGGATCAGTTATCAATTTTATTTAGGAAATCCTGCATGTCACAGTATCTCCAGAGGTTAGGGACCCCTTTACATTTGAGGAACAAGCAGAATTCTGGAGAGACAGTATTTTGGTAGAACCACAAAAATGTGTGAAAAGAAAAGCAACAGAAGGGACTTCACTACACTGGCTGTAGACACAGCAGAACATGTCTACCCATAACTTCATACCTACTTTCTAGACGTCATGGTTTTTCCATTCACTCATGTGATTGTCAGGCAGTGGCTGATTTGCAGTTTTTGACTTTTTATCGCTGCCTGGCAAGACTTATGAGATATTGGTTCACTTAGGCACTCCCCTGTTTGATCCATATCTTGTATGGCGTGGCATCTGATTGTTCCAGCTGATAAACGGTAGGTGGTCAGCTCAACATTTAACCAAATGGTGTGTAGCTGCCATGTAAACAGGGAACCCAGAAAAACTGCACTATGTGAAAAAAGGATATTTCTGCAATTCCTTTGGCCAACATGGTTAAGATGCTGAACTCAAAGCCTGAGCCGCTTCAGTGAAGTTTGAGTTTTTGGTGAAGGTAGAACTTTACCTCTCTGCAAATGTTCCACTACCAGTCAAGGTGGCATTATCAGCACGGAATGTGAGACCAAAGATGCCATTTTCCTCAACTAGTTGTTTCTTGCAAACTATGAAAGCCAAGTATTGATAGCTGCTACTTTTACTCCAAGGTTTAGTCTGACTTTTGTGTAAAGTTGGACATGCTGAATTTATTGAGGACCAGAACCTCATCCAGTGGCCTTGAACCAACCAATACCAACCAATAGTCTTATTAACCACACTGTCTGCTGCTGAGTATCAACACTGAACAATGAACTGTATTTCAAATAATGGCCTTGTTTTTGTCGTGGTTGAACGTGAACAGAGGAGTTTCATCGACGAATAAACACCTCCATTTTCCTGTCCCATGCACTGCTTCCTCTGTCTCTGTGCCCTCCTGCAGTTCGCCTGCTTGTCTTTCACAATCACTTCAGAGCCGCGGATTTGAAAGGCCTTCCTGTGTCGACCACACCATTGTCGCTGCCACAGTGAGGCTTCATGCAGCTGTTGACACTAGTTATACCCTGGGGCGGCAGGACAGAGGAGAATAAAATATCTAGGCGACTTGACAAAGGGGCCTTAAATATTGAAGAGGCCCATTTAATAATTGAACAGAAAGAGGCTGAGAGCAGCCAGTGACTGGTGGCTCTTTCCTGCTGAATTAACACGTTTCTCTCCAAAGAAGCTTTGCCACCAGCATAAAAGAGTTGTCTGCGGTTCCTTCAAGTGCTACCTTCACGACAGCAGCAAGCAAAGGAAAAAATAACTTAGCAATCTGACTAATTTTGTGGGGGGGAGTCAAAAGCTGATTCACTGAGGGAGGCTGAGCTGGGTGACACACTTTCTGGGCGCGTGGTTTCCATTAAGCGCACAAGCCTAAACCCTCAGACACGGTCATGTGATCCTTATAAATCCACAGGCAGCGTAAGTGTGTCACTGCACCGAATTCAGAATTTAGCTTTAATTGATATTGGATAATTGATATGGTTTTGGATTATACAAACACAACTTTGTTTAACTGCAGTTTTAATTTTCTAATACATATTGACTTTGAAAGGTGGATCTCCACTGGAGATTCATTTCCACCGGAAGGTGGTCCACAAGCTCTAGCACACTATTTTCTACACTACCTGTTATGTATTTTCTTTTGCCTCTATTGTGGGATTATGTTTAAACACTGGGACAAAAAGGTCGTTTTTATGCTTTCTTGCCCCTTTCTTACCCCTCTGAACAAGCAGGATTTCCCTCCTAATTCCCACCAGAATGTGCTGAGCTTTGACTACAGACACTGTGTTTATCTGATCTACCATGTGCGTCCAGACCTTGTCCTGTACTAGTGCTCTGGAACTGGATTCTGGAGACCACCACTGGGTCTATCAATGCATCTGGGAAAATATTCACATGTTCTTGTCAAGCAGCAACTAAGGTACAAACTAAGGTTATACTGAAATTAATGTCAACTGCTTCTATATATTACTTCAAAAATAATTATTTACTATTATTATAAAGCGGTTAAAAAATACTACTGGAAATATTTGTCATTGTCTCGCAATCGGAACTTTTTGGGTTCAAATCCCATTATGTGTGGCCCCCATGATGAAAGTACTGTGATTTGACAGTAATACTTTGTTGTATAAGTAAAGTAAAACTGGTTAACACCGTGACATCAGCTAAACGAATAGTAATATTTGTTTTCACTTCCAACCTCATTAAAATGAAAATTATCCACAATGAAACTACTATATTGATGCAGTGAACTTCTCAGTGCTTCAAGTGTATTTGATCCTGGCTTCAGGATGCTGTGTGGAGATATAATCCTCATGTACTGTGTTGCCTGTAACTCATGACAGACCAAACTCTGACAGCAGCAGTTTCATCACATTTGATATTTTACTACCATTTAGGATCTTAGTTTAGAGTAACAACTTTGTATGACTAGCACATTAAATCTGGAAAAATTGCATGAAATTAAATACTACAATAAATAAAATTCTGCTTAGTCAAAAGCAAAAAGTACATAAGTTTCTTATGATTATCCATCCATGTGTTATCAGTCACTATTTGCTCAAACCTGGAGACTAGAACCTATCCCAGCAGCACAGGGCAGGAGACACTAAAAACAAAATATATCAGACAGGTGAAGTTGTGCAAAAAACTAACAACCTAGAATATTTCACTATCACTTAAAGAAAGTAAACAGATAAACTGATTGTACCCTGAAGACAAAGCTAAGAACTGCCTGAGTTGAGATGGTTATAATCGCTACACTCTCAGTACATGCAATTTTCTTTAATTTCTTGAAAGATTTATCTTGTTTGGTTTTGTTATGTCCACAGACAGCATGTTCGCCAGTTTTTCCACTTATAACATTGTGTAAAAGCTCCATTTTCTATGAGAAATTAACCTTGTGTCATCAACGCTCTTGTTAAAAAAAGTTAATCAGTTTTCTCAATTTAATGGTAAACGTGCTTTCTACCATAATATTTTGTTTCTAAGTAACACATAGTATTTTATTTCTAAGTAATAGTACTGAATATATTATCATTTTTCACAGAAGTGCCAAGTACTGCTCTTACGACCGTTTTCCCTGCCCATGTATCACAGCGGTTTCTGAGGGCCGCAGATCCTGCTGTTCCCTCCCTTCCTCCAGCTGATGAATTCCAGCAGCAAGGTCTCAGTCTTCCCCTGAGAGGCTCCATCTGGGCCAACAAGGAGTCCAACACCCATCTCCTGGCTCAGCGCCTTCTTCACTATGCAGGGGCAACCAGGGAGACGAGGAAGGAAGCAGTGAGGTTGGTTTGGTTGACACTGGCGGTGATGGACTCAGTCCATGAATGTGACCGCAGGGCTAGGCATTAGCTCTGCAGGCCTGTGAGTTCTGCCAGCTGTGGTCGCTACTCGATGTCCATCCCTGTGCGGTCAGATCTGCATAACAAAAGCTACCACCGCTTGGCATGTGAGAGAAATGAACTGACGCTGTCATTTAATAACGGTGGAAATTCTCAAACTGGGGTGAAAGTAACCATAAAGATGACAAGGTTCGTCTCATTAAAGATGGGAGTTTTACAGAAGCGATGGATGTGTGGTGGGGGCACAACTTTCACGCCCTGCTACTGACCTTGAAAACCATACACACCCAAATGAAATTCTTTAAATCAGCAGATTTGGTAAAAAAGTGACTTACATCATTAAGTGAGGGTTGTGGTGGTTCAGGGCCAAAAACAAGACACTGCGGATGGAACCCCAGTCCATTTCAGGGTAGCTGCACTGCCACACACACTGAGGGCAATTTAGAGTTCCCAGTTCTCCTTTAATCACATCTTTGGACTGTGGGGCTCAAACTCGCATCCAAAAACCCAGGTTCTGCAAGGTGCCCAGGCTACCTGCTGTACCGGTCTGCCGCCAGTATGTCACTGAATACACACATTTCCATGAATCGTCCTGCCTGCTTGAGGCCTTTGAAGACGTGCAAAGTGAATTTCAACGTGGATGAGCTCCAGATGTTTCTCTTCCATGCCGGGGGTGCCTGATTATTTTTGTCAGGAAGCAGCATGTAGCCACGATGGCTGGGTGAGAAGATCATCTGGCTCGAGTGAACATGGGCTCGACCCCCAGCTTCTCAAATGATCGGTGTGCTGTCAGCGCGCTGTAGGCCCAGTGCCGGGGATTTAGCTGACCAGGAAGGGCAGGTAAAAATACCCCTGATAACGGAGCTCCCCTCACTGCTGGTTACTACAGCAATGCCACCGCTGCCATGGCGACTGTGTACACTGTTGTGAAAGCTGGAAGATAAAATGTCATCCAAGTAATCTGCACACTAACACATCCTTAAAAATCCTTTTATAGCCGACAAGTTTTTTTGGTCAGGGTGGTTTAATTTAAATGACTTTCCTATTTGCCGAAGTCACGTGCTTGTTAGTGTTTCTGCAGCGTTATGGGTATTTCCAGAATGTTCAGAAGATGTTCTTCTCTGGTGCTTTGTGCACATGGAAGACCAGGGTCTCCGTAGTGGTGTTTGGAAGTGGGCATCTCCAGCCTGTTTGGTGGAGATGATAGGGTTCAGTGAGAGGAGGACCGACCCATCCAGCCAGGCCACTGCAGTTACCTCTGTTTCACACCAGTTACAGGTACCAGTCGGAACACCCAGGTAAAACACTGCATGTTGTCTATGAACAGCAGTCAGAGACTTTGTGCACAACCCTGGACCTCTGTACCTCAAGTAGGAAAAACTAAATAATGGATGAGAAATGGATCCCCAGGCAACTGTGGCCACAAAGAGTGAAGCAACAAATGGAAGTGTTATTTCCTCCCTGTGGGGTAAAAAGGGGATGTTTATGAGAGCAGGGCCTGCTGGGAAATGGTATGGGCTGGAAGGAGGGTGTCCTGGGGCAGTGGATTACTTTGTCTCCCTCTCTTTTCATCTGTGTCAACATTTATTAGCACATTTTCTATCTGTAGTGAATAGATGTGCATAACAAATGTTGTCTGTTCACTCGCTAATTCCAAATAGAATAAATATTCCAATTTTCCTTTTTGTCCTCTCTCTGCATCGTGTCAGACAGGTGCTGGTGTGACATGACACCCCAGCCGCCCTGTTGCCCTCCATTTTGGCAATGGCTCAGGTGAACACATGGTGGCACTGGAAGCTGAGTGTCTTTCTCGCACATCAACATTCCCTTTCGGACAGTTTTATTAGGTGCTTGAATAATGACGTCTTTTGGTTTTATTGCAGCCGGTTGTAGCAACCATAAAGACATCAGCTGCACACTGTGCAACGTGAATATGGTGCAAGCAGAGATATTTCTATACAAGTCCATCTCAGGCTAGTGGCAACAGCTGTGAGCCAGAGCAAAAAAAAAAATTCCTTTTGAGCTGATGGGGCTTCAAACCCCATACGCTGCAGACATGCACTCATGTCCTTCCATGCACAATTAGCATCAATGCGGTGGCATCACCTGTCCCTCCCTGCGAGCGACTCGTGCAGCTGACCGCATGTCGGCAGCCCAGAGAACAAAGATGGTGCAAAGCTGGGGCAGGTAGATGGAAACACTGATAGAGAAGACCGTGCACAACAGAGTTGTCAGCTTGATCTCCACATGGGCAGAATAGAGAACAAACCACAACAGAAGAGAGCAAAACGACATAACCCATAACTGATCTGAGCATATTGCCCTTTGCCCTCAACATCACATCTTTCCCATATGTCTATGTATGTACTGTATTTCTTTATCTGTCTGACAAAATAAATGTTATGTGCATATAACCAACCCTATCTGGTATCCAGTGTGTCACTTTTCTACAAAGTGATTTTATCGTATAATGTTATTGTTGTTTATCTGTACTTCAGATTAATCTGCAGGTGCTTGGTGAGGACACTCATATCATCTGCAATGCCTGGTGCAGTAACCAGACCAGCCATCACACTGCAGGTCACTTATTTTACTTTAATTTGGGTCTTTGGTGCAGGTGAGTTATAGTCAAAATGTCCGTGGCTAAAGGGGTATTTGTGTGTTTCTATTTTTGCATTCAAGGAAAATCACATGTAGACATTTGTGGTCACACTGCACTGTTAGTCGATACAGTTTGGTGGCCAGCAGCAACAATGAGGACAGGTGAGTTCATTAAACTGGCTACAGGTGCATTTGTACCGAGTCATGGTATAACTGAGAAGCGGCAAACTGTTGGACTTATATCCAGTATTGCGAAGGAGGAGTGCATAAAATGTTCAGTGAGTAACTGAACCTGGTCAGCTGTATAAATAATGTAAGGTAACCTCTTGCAAAGGTTATTCAGTGATAGTTACCTGGCATAAACAGTTAAAGGATGAGCCACAGACTCCCCCTAGTGACCACCTCCCTGTTGTACTACGAAAGGGTGTGAAACACACAAGATCCTCACATAAGCCCCTAAGCAGCTCCTGGACGTTCACTGAAACTGCTTTATGATGTAATATCCAGGAATGGCATCATCTGATGCACAGTCACTCTTGGTAAATGTTACAGGGTGACAATGTGTCATGTTCTCATGTAGGGGTCTAAGGACCACAAGAACTGGGATGGGGTCAGAACTGGGGCCTCTGCTGAATGGGCAAGGAGGCACCTGTGGGGAGAACAACGAGGGGGAGGTGCAGACAGCCCCCACCCCCACCGCTTGCTTCCGTGTGGCTCACAGCAGCATAAAGGTGTCTACCTGCGAATGTGTGAGACAGAAAAGGAAACAGAGACCAGTGTAAAACCCACAAAAATGGGAGACAGAGGATCTGTGAGCTGGAGTGTAAGGAAGTGTATGGAAAACAGGGGAGCCATTTGATTCATGTAGAAAGATCACTTTCCTCACAGCTCCTCAAAGGTGTTGCTGATTTTCACAAAACTCTACCGTGTGTGCGTGTGTGTGTGTTTGGTGGTATCCTGGTGGTATCTTCCATACTCCTGTGCACAAGATGGTGGAGTTGGGCTCGGAGAATGACGCGCCTGTGAGTATATTATACATATATGCTATACAAACACTGTATTTGATAACAGCTAAATTACCACATGCCAGTACAGATTCCACATTCCACATTCCACCTCAGTAAACATGCATTAGCAATTCCTGACATTGTGCTTCTGCAGTACTAACATAAAGATAACAGTTTGGTTGCACATTTTATTACTTTGCTCCTTTCCATCTTTCCACTGAACGACAACGAGCACATCAGTCTCTGTGGCATCTGCTGGTCCAACAGCACTTATCTATTAACTAAAACCACTCTAACTGTGAAATAAAATAAAAAATGTGGAATCAGTTTGGGTTTCAGTTAAGCTGACAGCAAAGCAGACATCTGTTGGGCAGAACTTTTCATTCAGTTGGCAGCCCTTTTCTCTACAGCTTCTGTCTGAGTCCCGTCAGGGGGAAACAAAACTCAGCGTGAAATTTCCTCCCTCCATCTGCAAAACAAAGGCCTTTAGCGCATCCACTGTTGCTCTACAGCAAGATCCTGCACAGTTGTTTGGAGACATCTCAGCCGCTTCTTCAGCTGCAATTGTGTGGACAGTGACTTTCTTCTCTTGTCTCAGAGCAGAAATCTTCTCTGCTCTCAGTGAGAGGCTGAGTGCAGTGGAGCCACCGATGATCCCAACGGGAGAACTTCGGCATCCACTCTGTCTCTTTGAAATACCAGTGAACCACGTCATGGTTTATTATTGAAAAATGAGATATAATCAGGCTTTCGATTTATAGCTATGTGTCATTTTGTCCAAAATGTAGTCAACTTCAGAATATTAAAATCAAAGAGGAAAATTTAAATGTCTTACTTTTGCACTAGGCATGATATTTGGATGTTTACAGTGAAGAATTTTGCCTTTATTCGTATCTGTTCAAATCTAAACAAACTGAGGCTGTCCTCTGCACTCAACATTCTAGACAGACTTTATAAACCTATAAAATCTTCACGCTACTAATAACTTTTGTTTACTTTGTTTTTCCAAATACAGTAAGAGGGAGCTGTGTGTCACGCCCCCGGCTCCGGACTCTGCCCCTCCTGATTCCTGATCACCTGCACCTGCTTCCTCTTAGGTGGTGCCTATTTAGATCGGCGATTGCCAACAGACCAGTGCGAAGTATTGCCCCATGGTTGAGCAGTTATTCTCCAGTCTTATTTGTTATCGACCTTTGCCTGTACCTGATCACCGATTCAGTCTCACCCTTTACTGTTTGTCTGCCTGCACCGAGTTGCTTTACTGGACCCGAACCTTGCCTGCCTTGTGACTACGATTTAGGAACACCCCTTTCAATAAACGGAGTTCATCGCATTTGTGCCTGCGCACGTCTGCTTATTCTCTTCAACGTGACACTGTGAATATACACATCTAGTATTTTGGGCTTTGATTCACACACTCACTGCCTGAATCATTGATTTTCCTGCTAAAAAAGCAGCAAAAGAAAGCGAGGATGAGAGTTCTTACATGAACCCAAAAATTGGGTATCCTAGCAACAGGCCTGCATCTTACTCAGCATGGTGTCGTGTGGCTGGCAGACATGGACATCTGGGTCATCTCTGCTCTTTCTTGCTGACATTCATTCTGGGGATCATGGAAACACAGACAATCCAGTAAAAATTTAACAGAAGTAACAAAGCCGTATTTCATTTCTTTGGACAGAGAATTAGCCCTGGTGGCCGATGGGAAGCCGGACATGTTCTGTACAAGTGTGGGGCAGAAAAGCAGTGTAACTGAGAGCTTCTGGACTTAAAGTGTAATTTCTGCCTATAATAAATCAGAGACTCTTGAGAACAACTTGCAACAACAGACTCAAACGCACCTGGAGTTATTTTTAATTTTTCATTGGCAGGGATGTGCAATATTGTAATGATAGCACCAAATTAAATGTAGGGGTAGTGGGCACTGTAAGGGTTTCCTGAATTAGAGCTGTAATTGTTTCAGGTTCCCAGAAAGGGCCTAACAGGAGCCAGAGCGATTTCATTTAAATTTCCACACCCATAAAAGCACAACTGGCAAATAAGCACTTTTAGTGCAAAACACTTCGTTCATTCTCCTTCACCTGCTTCATTCGTGCACAGGTACTGAACACGAGGGGGCAGCACTGAGCACAGTCCCCGGGACCACCTTGTGGCAGTGGGTGACGGGAAGTGACAGACTGGCACCATTGGCGAGGTGCAGTGGCATCTGCTGGGGACACAGGTTCTGTAGAGACGGTGCTGTAAACGTCATTGTCATCGTCTCCTTCTGGGATTAGAACCAGCAACCTTTTCATTAAAAGCCCCGTTCCGGACCTCCCACTGAAGACCGTGTGCTTCTCCCTTTTTTTGATGACATTGAAAAATCCACAACTCATCTGTACTAGAACGTTCTGTGTTGGAAAACTTATCGGTGATTTACAATTTCGGTGACCAACTATGACCCCCCTGGTGGCCATTGAAGCCCAATCTGTGCAGCGACACCGTTTGGCCGCAAAGGGCGCAACTGCTGGGGAATTTTTGGAGATATTTTTCATTTACTTGGAAATTGGAATATGATGAATTTTTGAATTCTCTGAATGTTGAATTCCTGCTTTTTAAAATGAGCATTAACAGAGTCTCAGTGTGGAAACGTGGGAAAACTTCATACCAGTTCATTTCTGTACTGCTTAGCAGTGTTTAAAGTAGCACTGAGACCACAGCAGGTACTGGTAGGGCACTAGGACCACAGCAGGTACTGGGAGGGCACTGGGACCACAGCAGGTACTAGTAGGGCACTGGGACCATAGCAGGTACTTAGGAGGGTACTGGGACCACAGCAGGTACAGCGAGGGTACGGTAGGTAGTACTAGGGCACTGGGACCACTAGCAGGTACTAGGAGGGCACAGCAGGTACTAGGAAGGCACTGGGACCACAGTGGGTGCTGGGAGGGCACTGGGACCGGACCGCCTCCGTGCTCAGCTGACAGCACCGCTCTCCGTACTCCTGTGCACAAGATGGCGGAGTCGGGCTCGGAAAACGATGCGCCTGTGAGTATATTATACATATATATTATATAAACACTGTATTTGATAACAGCCAAATAAGGGCATGCAATTCCACCTCAGTAAACGCGCAGTAGGGTTTCCCGCCATTGTGCTTCTGCGGTCGCGCCCTTTGTTCCCGCGACTGAATGAACGGTGCCAGCGCGAGGCTGCCGAGGGGTGTGTGTATGTGTATGTAAATAACGGATCACCGTCTCTGCATGACATGCTGTGTGTGACCACCCTGTTGGAAATACGTTCGGGGTTGCGGTTTGGGTCCAGTAACGTTGCACGTTTTGGCACTTCGGATGCCGATGCTCATGTTTTCTATGACCGGCGGACAGGCGCGTGCGGAGGTGCTCCGCGTGACGCGCGTTTGACAGCTCCCGTCATGCTCTCCGTATTTGGGGGCAAGTGCATTGAAAATGAATGCATTAATGGTTTGTTTGCACGACTTTCAATGCATCAGAAAGCAGAGTACGTGTAAAATGAAATTATTTATTAAATACGAATGCTGTCCGTGTGACTTCAGCGTTTGTTTGCAATGGCTGTAACAATGTGCCTTCCTTTGTGTGCATCTCCTGTGTGTCTGAAGAAAACCGAAGATGGACCCTTGAGCACTTCTGTAGTAACAGCAGGACTGATCTCCCCCGACAAGGAGGATGTGAAGTTACTGGTAACACCCTTGATACTTCTGGAATAAGTGTTAAAACTGTGTTCAGGTGTCATTTCTTGCACTCTGTTTTTGGTGTTTTGCTCCAAACATCTTCTTGTGTTCTTGGCCCAGGCGGTTCCTTTTAGTGGTCGCATCAAAGGGGGGATGAGGCCAGGAAAGAAGATCATTGTCATGGGCATTGTGGATCCCGAGCCGGAGAGGTGAACCTGCAGCCGTCCTCGAATGAAAGTGTGAAACCTGCAGTACCACCTGCACTGTGGAAAACAATTCTTGTGTTAAATGCATGACAGAGAAGCTGGGATATAGTGAACTCGCTTCCCTCAGAACAGAGACTGTCAGTTTCACTGGGGCAATAAAGGAAATCAAAGCCCATTTACATGAACAATCGGAGGCTCCAATCTTCCAACTCGGAAGCGATTCCCATCATCTTCTCACACTCATTGTTTCACCTATCCAGTGGTTTAATTCAAATGCACGAGTTTTACTACAAATTTCCTAAAGTCTTACCTGGCAACTTCCTTAATATCTTTGTTATTATAATCCTCCATACTTCTACTGTCATTAGTAGATAAGACTTAAACATAAATTACAACTTTATGTTCAAAGTCAGCCCCACAAGAACATGTGTGCTACCTCAGACTAATGTGTATTAAATCTTATTCTAGAACAGAAAAAATTTTGTGCAGTGCAGTATTTTCCTATTTGAATGAATCAAGCCTAAATTGCATTTCAAGCTCCGTGGTTTACTTTTACTCCAGTAAGCCTGTAATGGCCTGATCTCTGGTTTAGTCGATCATGTATCACGCATGTTTCACTCTACCAATATTGAATTTTTGCTGTTTGCCAGCTTTGACATCAGCCTGACATGTGGCTGCGGGACCAAGGAAGAGCCACCCACAGATGTGGCCCTGGAGCTGTGCGCCCGCTTCGTGGACCGCCAGTTCCTACGCAAGGCGTGTGTCTCAGGCACGTGGGGTGAGCCGGAGAAGCCCATCCCCTATTTTCCTTTCATCGAGGACCAACCATTTAGGGTACTTGCCTATGCACCTTGCTTTGTGGACCTGTCATGCAGCTTTTTCACATAATAGCTTCTTCTTTTCAGGGGGGTGGCCTAAGATTAATTAAGATTATTGTGTGTATTTTTGTTGTTTGGTAAAAAGCCAAAGGTTGGGAAAGCTTTAGCAGTCATTTATGTAAGGAACTAGATCCTGACAATGCTGCACGCTCTTATGAGGCAAGTCTGTAGCCTGTGGGTATTCAAGTTTTTGATAATGGGAAGTAGATGGTGGCAAAATCAGATATTATTCACAATGAAACAGACATTATTGTAACTCTGATCTGACATGCAAAATATATAAGGGACACAGTGCTGGCCATGATACATGCAAAGCTTTCTGAATTGCGTAAATTGTGTGACTGACATCTCCGCTGCAAAAAAATCAGGAATAGTTCCCTGCCCATTTTCTGCGCTGTGTCGAACACTTTAGTTGCCAAGTACATTTGCACATTCCACATAAGGAACCCGATGTGGTGGATGATCAATCGGATACGTTTAACATAGCAGAAGAACAGAGTAATAAAATAAGCATAAAGTGAAAAAGTTTGAAGAGAACACAGTCCTATATAAATATTGTATTATACAAGTATTATACTATACTCTATACAAATAGTACACTGTATTATAGTAACATACTAGAATGGTATACTATAATATAAAAATAGTATAGTTTATTATATTAATGCTATAATAATCATAATGATACAATTGTCAGACCATTTTTTGTCAAAAATTCCCTCAATCCACCTCTCCGCTTGGTTTTTCTTTATTTTTTAATATTTGTTCCAGATTGAAATTCATTGTGAGCACCAGCGGTTCCGAATATTCGTGGACGGACACCAGCTGTTTGACTTTTACCACCGAGTGGTATCCCTGCCAGCCATCGACACGATTAGGATCAGCGGTAGCCTACAGATCACCAAACTGGGGTAGCAGCAAGACAGCAGCACTGCAGTACACGTGGCCCTGGTGTGTAGCTCTACCATTTAGTCATTCTGAGCATCTCTGTATCCTTTTCCGTGGTATGACCCTCTTAACATTTAGTACCAAATAAAATACAGTAAACCATGTGGCAAAACCACCTTCAGAAATCGCATGCAAGGTACTGGTCACAATGTGGCATTTTGTCTTCCTGTCTGACGGAAGAATCTTTTTTATATTCAGTTTTTTTTTCTGTCAGGAATGTCATAATATAACAGACAAATGTTGGTACAGCACACATTATAAGTACAGCTGTGGCAACTTTACTCTGACAACAGCAGGCTACAGAAAATCATTGAAAAATTATCTCAAGTTTAATATTTTTTTGTTAATTTATTTATGAAAAATATTTGCATCCTCAGGAAAAATATCAAAAGGTATATTTATTTATCAGAAATGTACTCAGTAATTGATAAGAAAGATGTTAATGATTAGTACGAAGTTATGAGCTATAGATCCGGGTTTCACATTTCAGAAATGGTTTGGGAAATTGATTTTCCTGGGTGAGTAACAGAATATTTTGCTGAATGCATTCAATAGGAAGTCAACATGGAAATTATATTGTGAAGTCTCTTAACAAAATATAGCAACTTTCCAAACATTTTAGGTACGTTGTAAGCTTTTATTAATTGTAAAGGTTAATTTCCCTCAATTTTTTTTTTGTTTAATTCTTGCATTTATGTAGCACTATACACCAGTGCACAGGATGGTATAAAATGCTGGGTAATTCAGGAAGAATTGAGCACTTTCATATGAACATGTAGTCTAAACCAGTTTGTAAAGTAACTCACAGTTTTTTATTAATCTTACAAATGCTCCATGTGCTACATGTTCAGATGATACTTAGTCACTAAGTAATACAATTATAAAAGTGTTTAATTCTTTTTGAATCACGCTGCATATCTAGGGTGAAGAAAAGACAGAATTCAGTGGACTCTAAAAGGTTTATTTTGATGGATTGGTTTGTTTTCTTGCTGCACTCTTTCCCTTGTTGACACAAAATTTCAACTGCTCCGAACTGACCATTGCATAGTTTTTTGTCTTTTTTTATTTGGAGTAAAATGTCATTGAGAAAATCACTGTAAATCACATAGGGATCTGTGGTTGTTCACAGCATCTCATACAGCCCAGAAATAACATCCGGCACGCACCTGTTTTTCACACTGCAAGCTACATATCTCCATTCCTTGAATATGATTTTATCAATATGCAGTCAATTGGTGAAGGTACACTGTTGTAATCATTTTGAAGAAGAGGGTGTTTTGTTGAAAAACTTTGGTGTAAAATTCAACGGTTTCTGGTTTGTGTTGCTGGAGGTTATCTTTTAAAGAGAGGGAGGTGCTTGGGTTTCTCACACCTAGTCTCTCAGGCCCAGATCCTCTTTAAGGGTAGTTGGGTCCACAATGGCAGCTGATTTCTACCTAAGGAGAACTGATAAACCTGACAGGATTCTGGCTGGTCACCTCATTGTAGGAGGATGCATGCAGCACTTAGATGAACCATTCCCAGATGCTCCATCTCCATTCTATTTAACCCAATTAATTAATGATGAGTCTTCTGTAAACTACTGAAAATCATCGACATTCCAACATTCAGCATTATTCATAGCTCAGTGAAATACCTCCTTAAAAACAACTTGAATAAGATGAGGTTTTGGTGCTGTTGGTGTTTGTGGCAGGTGAGGGAGCTGCAAAGTGGCTGGTATCCTGGTGCAGTTTCTCTAAGATGCTGTCTGCTCACACAGTGAGCACCAGCAGCTGTTTCCATTGAACCCAGATGGTGCAGCTGCTTCTCCCCATGGTGTCTGCCAATCTCCCCAAATTGGCTGTTTGTCCTTGAATGTAGAGCTGTTAATATATCAGATATAAGCTGTAAGCCTGTAAAATATAGAGGCTTTATTTGATTGCCTCAGATCCTCAGTTGATTTTGGTCCTGGGATCAGAGGTCCCACACAGTGCTTTGTACAAATGATTGTTGGGTTGTTCTTCCCCTCTTGACTCTGTTGGCAGATGCTAAACTGCAGATGCTCTGATGTCTAAAGTTTCCTGGGAGAAAAGATGGCAAGACGCTCCTGAGAAGTTGGAGTTTTGCCAGTAAATATTTTGGTTGCTGAAGGCATTTTGTGGCAGGAAAGATGATGGACTGTTCATTCAGTGTAGGAGGACTCATCCATTTCTTCCATGCATTAACATATACAACGAATGTTTTTTGCAATAGCTTTGACTTATTTTTCTGAATAATATTTTTAGTATGACAATAATAAATACTAGTATGACAAATGATGAACTGCTCAATTTGGGGGCCAAATGCTGGTACTGATGGCCAGTTAAACATCACTGTGTTAGATAGAACTAAAACATCATTCATCATATTACCATCATGATGTTCCTGTTTAAAATAACTCTCATTATCGGACACTGATGTCTAACACATGCACAAAACAATATGATAATAATTTGCTCTTATTAACTGTTCATTAGAATTGAATATATATTTTTTATTATTTGCTTGCATTAACTTCATGTTTCAAAGTGTTCTATAACTTATTATTATATAGAACATGAAAAAATACACAAAACAATGCAAATGAATCAAAGCAATAACCAAAATGAAACATGAGATAAAACATTAAAAAGTTTAATTTTTCAGTTAGAAAAATCACTATTAAAAGTATGAAATGAGAAATTAAACCCTTTAAGGCTAAAATTTTTCTAAACACCTTGCAGTTTTGTATGTAGTGGTGACGAACTTGCCTGTTTTCCTGAGCTACATTCTCATAAATTTAAAGGTTCTTAGGGATGGTGCAAAACTATAAAATTTGTTGGAGTAATACACTAATAAACATGATTCCAAACATGTTGGATTGATATAGTGATCTATATGTCTTGCAGTAAGTGGTTAAACATATAATGTGAGGTAGCTGTACTCAAGTAATTGAGCCTGCAAGTAAGTAGTGGTTTAGGTGTAAAATTAAAATTCATTTGCGTCGTTTTCATGTGAGAATATAACAAGTCCATTTGGCTCCTAACATTAGTAGTTTTGCTTATTGGATCTGTTGTGGAAAATAAGTCAGAGAATTCATTAAAAAAAACTAAGTTAAATAAAACTTCAGTGGGTTAGAGTTTAGAGTCTTTTTAAAAATGTAAGTCTACATTTGCACATACTACATATGGGAAACGCATGTTTATGTAAGATGAGTGATTTGTATATTTTTCCATATGTTTAGAAACACAGGCATAATTTTATTGAGCATTATTCAGTGATAATTTAGCACTAAGCAAAAGATTCCATTCATCTCCTTGGTGGCAGCAACTAAGCAATAAGTCTTCAGGGGACAACTATGCTTTTTAGCAGATGATGGAGGAGTCCTCCCAATTGAAAGGATGGTTGATTTTTCTGGTGGTTATAAGTGGCTTGCAGATGTTTCTGTGACATTTAAGGAGCTCATCTCAATGGAACCTTGAAGATGAACAGCTGCATGATTAAGTTAAGGCTGGTATCTTAACACCAGAATAGGATTCTATGTATTTTTATTTAATGGAGGGACATTTTGTGAAATGTAGAATCACAACAAATTGTCTTTTTTGTGGTGATGTTTTGTAGTGGACTGTCTGTGCACGTGGAAGGGCAGCTGGCTGAACTGGAAAAAAATCTTTTAGTAAAATTGATCTACAGGATTTGGTTCTCAGATTTAATCATTATGCGTTACTGACTGAGCCTCGTATTAAAATGATTGATGCTCATAGCTTTTTCTGAGGTTTTAAATTAGAATAGTTTTGGATTACCACATGCCTTTGAAAAACGAATAGTGAATTTTGAAAGTACCAAAAATGCATTATTGACATTCAATCTTACTCCTGATTTAGTCTTATTTAGATTTAAAGTGACCTTGTCTTTGTTCGTATCTCCAGGTTGTGTCACCTGTGTTTGCCATCCTATAGTCTGCTGTCTTGTGTTGCTTGTACTACAAAGTCCCCTGTATGGTTTAATCATCTGAAAGATGATTCCCTCATACTGTAATTAATTCACACAAGCCATTGATTTAGAATTTAAGGTTGTATCCTCTACTGACAAGAAGAATGGATGTGGATTTGTATAAAATAAAAGTGACAAATCATTGGTTTGGTTTTGTGTTAATTTGGTAAGCTAGCTGGGCTAAAAGCTAGTGGTAACTTATTTTAATCTGTTGTAGCATTTTATTATTTTTCAGTGGTTAATATCCAAAATCCTTATTCACAATTATGAAAACTTATAAATCTCAAAACGATACTATTAATGAATACTTATTTATTGTAAATATTTGCTGTAATAGACCACATTTCTTGTATCACCACCCAATGTTTACTGCAGTTCAAGTATATGTATTTTTGTTACCTAACAAAACTGACAATTATAGTTGATTCCCTACTTATACACAAAATTGGGAACAAGTGTTGTTTTGTTACTAGAAAAGTTTGTTTGACAAATGTAACACAAAGTGGTCAGAAATCTGTGATCAATTCCTTATACTGGTGTCGTGAGCTGGCAGAAACGGTGGTATTAAACCAAGTGGCTGTACTTCAAGAATCACGTGTCTGCATCTATATTTCCCTGTCTGTTGATAAAATGCACTTTTCTTTACTCTGACACATATGTCACTTTGAAGAAATGAAGGGCCTGGACCAGGGGACCAAATGTATTTAAAATGACATGAGAACTAAAGAGCATTCTGACATCTGTATTATCTTGAAATGAACATGCTGTTTTTCACATATTCCTGCAAGAAAACTCTGCATTCATGTTAAATATGCACTGAAAAGGGCTTTGAAAGTCTGGACAAGTTCAGCATGAATGTCACTGCTCCTGATTGTAACCAAATGTGGACCTCTTTTCAACTGGATGTACATTTTGTGGACACAAGGTCCGTTGTTTTCACAAGTTTAAGCAGCAGTCTTGAAAGCATAAATGTAGGCATTGAATTGTACAGTTTGACATCTACTTATAGCAATTTGCACTATATTTAAAGGCTTATAAAGTGAAATGATTAAAGACAATTTGCAAAATGCAAAAAAAAGACAGTCCAATAAGATTGGATTTATAATAGCATTTTGTGCTGCTGAATGAACTTAAAACACAGAGCCTTAGTGTTTAACTTGGCTAATGATAATAGCACCCTTAGCCCCTTTGTAGAATGCTTTCTTTAGTTGGGATAAATTGCGCAGCTGTTAAGTTGTGTTTGTATGTATATATGATGTTCTCTACACTTTGGAGAGGCATTGCTATGTTAAAGGCTGTTGCTGAGTATTTTCCTCCATGCAATTCATAATATATGAGCAAGAATTGCACAGGATTTTTCAAACGCATGACTGGCTCAATGGCCATTAATTTATTAGAAATTAATCGCTTACTAATAGAAAATGGAAAATGTATAAACACATTCATTTTAAAAAGAACAAGTTCCAGATTTAAAAACTTATAAACTAATAAAAATTGATTTTTATTTAAGGTTTTCTAAAGTATATCAAACCCGAGTATTGCATAACTCTGTAAACATGAGTTCCTAGGCTAAATTTTTACCTTAAAGGAACTGTTGTTCTATATCTTGTAGTCCCAGTAATCAAAAACTTTTCATCTAATGTAATGAAAATGAAACAGCCACCTTTTCTTTACAGAAGTTTGTATGTGAATAGGAAATTCCATTTATATTCTGTAACAAACATACTGGAGGTGCTGTTTCCTTTTGTTCACTTAGGTTTTTTGTTGTTGTTACTTTCTTTTTAATCTTTCTTATCAGCTTAATAAAGTGCAAATTTGTCTCACCTTTCATTTGTGAGTGTTTGTTCAGATTTAATCCTATTATGGTAGACTTAAGTATTTGCTGCATTACAGCAATCAGACAAATTGTTTTCATTTTTCAACTTCCTATGATAAATGTTCTCATTTATACAAGAAAGTATAAATTATTCTCAGGTACTGTGATGTACATAAATACAATTCCAACATTTGTGCAAAACTTTCCTGTTTTTCTTTAAAGGCATTAAACAACAGGACAGATTTATGCAATATTCAGCACAGATGAATAATGGAGTATATGGGGCAAAATCAAATATAGTATTTCTTTTTCAAATTCATTAATTTGTGAAAAAATGAGGTAATTATTGAAGTATATGCACTTTTCTGTTTTGTTTCTAACTACAGCTCTCAGTTTAAAATTTATATAAAGGAAGGTGTAATAAAGCATAAATTATAATTAATCTATCTCAGGTTTCAACTTCTACTTTTTACATTCTTTCAATGTTTTTACTAAGTGCAGCACAGGGATACAGTGGTCGGTGTAGAGTCTGGTTGTTCTCCCTTGTCTGAGTTTCCTCCAACAGTCCAAAGACAAATTTCAGGTTAACTGTTCAGTCCATACTGTCCATAGTATGTGTGTGGCCACTTTGTGATGGACTGGTGTCCCATTCACGGTGTAGTTTCATAGCCTGCAGCCTGGTGGTTCTGGGACAGACTCTAGACCATTGCAACCTTGACCACAATAAAGCAGTTAAAGATAATGGATGGATGGACAAATCAAATAAATTGTGCATTATATTCACATATCAAGTACAAAATTGTGTAATAAGCTTAGTGCATTGCACTCAAAAGGAAAATAAACAAAATTCAATTTGTTAAATGCTGTACAAAAAACATAACCTTTTAAAATCAAGTGTCAGCATAAGTACCATGAGCATTCACAAGAAAGCAAAGAGACTTTTGTTCATGATACACAACCGCCCACTCTTTGCGTTTTATTAGTAGCAGTATGAGTGGGGGGCACTTGTTGACAAGAATGTCTGGAATTTTCTGTTTCGTAGCTGCTACCATTCACTGCCACCTCTTCAGCCTGAATTAATTAGTCTGTGTGTGTAACATATCTGTTTGTCACATTCCAAAACACTGCACCAAAACTTTCGGCTCAGGAGAATTACAGAGTTTATGTTAAGATAACAGATAAACCCTATGCTGTGTCAAATACTGTATTACTTAAGGGCATCATTATGAAAAAAATTAAGTGCACCACATTGTGTTATTGTGTACCTTTAATAAAATATAACAGCAGTAAAGCCCTCAGCAACAATATTCATTTACTTGTTTTTTAAATTAATTTTACTTTATTATTTAAACAACAATGCAAAATGTAATACAAGAGTTATATAATATATTTCAAATCATGACCAGGGATATAGTTTGTAATATAATTGTAATTATAATTGTAATGTAATTAATTTTAGTTTATTATTGTTAATTACGAATATACAGGATAAGTTGACAGATGCAGGATATCTGTCAACTTATCCTGTACATTTGTAATTTAAATAATAAAGTAAAATTTATTTTAACAACAGTGCAAAATATAATACAAGAGTTATATAATATATTTCAAATCATGGCCAGGGATATAGTTTGTAATATAAATACATATTATTTAAAGAGATTGAGAAAATTGAACGCAGAAAAGGTTTGTATTGCTTTCTTTTTTAGATTTCAAAAGTTTGCAAATAAGTATCATCTAAACTCTTGCAATCAGTTTTCCAAAATACTGCACTTGTGAGGATATTGTCTATTTGTATTAGAGATGTTAAAATTTTATCATTACAACCATAACTCAAAAAATGCTTTCCTTGTCCGATACAAGCTCTAAATCCTTTCACCGTTTCCAAAGGCGACCACTTGCAGCTTCTAAAGAGTCAACGTTTCTTTAGGGATGCATTAACAACAGTCAATTAGTGGTCAGTTAACAGAAACACTGCATCTGTTAACATCAGTATAATTATGCATTTCGACTTTAGCACAGATTAAGTGTTTGACCAAAATGATGCCGTCTTCGACCCAGTTTTCATAAAACAAAGTTTTTTTCCCCCCCTCCAAAACAATCTGTCATTAGATGCGGCCCTGTTGTCCTGGAGAAGCGCATAAACAATGCGCTCGAAGAGGCGGAAGTGGAGCCGGACGTGGTGACGAAACAAGGTTTTGGTGCGCCCCGGTGCATGCTGGGTAAAAGGGAGCTATGAGCTTTACAGAGCGGAGAGGAGAGTTTTGAGGCCGCTGTGAGCCGGCTGCTGTAACCTTCATCTCTGCTGGACACAAGTCTACCACTTCCCTGTCCCACTTTCGTTTTGTCGCATCGGCCATCGGGGAATGTCCGCCGCGTCTGAAACATGAGAAATAATCCGAAAGCAGACTTCAAGGTACGAGCAACGATTTCTTTGTGCACTCTTGTCTCATTCCAGGCGGCTAGCCGCCTAAGCTAACGCGGCTCTAGCTAGCGGGAGCGGGAGAGCGCCGAGCTCTTCACACAGAGGGAGTCGCCGCCGCCACCGCCGCCGTTGTTGTCGTCCTCATCGAAATGTGAGCCAGAGGTTCATAAAAAATGAAAGACGCGTTCCTGTGGGTTCTGTTCTGGAGTGGGTCGCGTTATAGAGCATTTTAACAGCCGTTCACTCACTTGGAGTCGGTTTAGGACGTCGCTGGGCGCCCGGGGCGGGAGGTCTGGGTTCGGGCCTGTCCGGGTCCCTGACGATGGGGCAGCTATATCGCGGCTCGGTCGGGAAGCACAGTCAGGGCTCTTCTGCTGTCGCCTCGGGTTCACACAGCTCCAGCACACCGCTCGGGTTGAAGTTCCCTCTCGACGTGAAACTGTTGGGCGGTATTCGAGCGGAACTGAGGCGACTTGACAGCTGTCACCAGGTTGAGCCCGGCGAGCGGCCAGCTAACTAGCTTCTCACCCCCGAAAGCACCGCAACTTTTTTCCTGCAGTTTACGTTCATCAAATATGACTCATGAAGTCCGAATCAATTCAGGAGGGTGAATAAAACCGAACGTAAATATTTATAATTAGTAAAATTCGCTAACCCAACATCTTCCTCTTTTTTTGTGACTTCATTTATAATTATAGGATTTTTAAAATTGTTTGAAAGCGAAAGTGAACATCAGCCTTTTTTCATTAAAAACAACTACCTACGGCTGAAAACGTAGTTCCGTTGGTTTACTAACCTTAATACACGATTCTTGATTAAATTTCCTGAATTCAGTTTATAAAGTGTTGGGAAGATTTGCCATATGTGACCACTTCACCTGTCCGTTTGTTAGGGGTTAATGTGTTCAGTATTAATATTAATAATAAGCTTTCATGTGTTCAACCAGTGTGAATTAGTTTTCATAACTTTACAATAACTGACCCATTTATACAATGTCATCTTATTGTGTTAATTCAGGGTAAGTATCTCAGTCAAGGCGACTGCAGCTTCAGTGGGATTTGAACCAACAGCCTTCAAATTACAAGGTGACAGCCCTCATTTCTGCTCTGTTATGCCATCTAAGCAGTTATCATTGGCCCTCTAGGCCTTCTTCAGGAACTTGATGGTGATGTAAATAATGTTAACACAGCTTCCTACCTCACGGTAGTTTTGCTTTAGGTCTGTTGCCCTTTTGTAAAGAGCACATTAGGAAATTGCATTTCCATCCTTTGTCAGGTCAGGGCTCTCTTTTTATTTATTTTTAATTTTTTTTTAATTTGTTTTTGTGACAGAATGAGATTCCAGCTCAGTGCTTCAGTCTTGATGGGAAGTTTTGAAGGTTATTTGTAAGCACTATGATAAAAATTGTGCAGTTTTCAGAAATATAATTTTGGCCTGTTTGTATTGGGTGTGACATGCTGTCTGTTCCAAGTGTAATGCAGGATGTTCCACCGGAGCCGTTTGAATATTTGGAAATGTGTTCTCCCTAACTCACCTGTTCCCTTCAGGTTGGAACTGACGAGTCTGTCAGAAAGAGAAGTCGGCTACTGTGTCACTGCTAAGGGTGGAATATAAATTAACTGATTGTATATTCTTTATTGTGGATTTTTAACAAAATTTGCTGTCATCTGTTTACAGTTTTTACTGCTAATGCCTTCATTCCTTTTGTATAATGTATCATGCTAAGTAACTTAAAATAGAAGTGCTCCATGACTCGTGTCTGCTATTGGTAGGATTATTACAGATCTTGTAGACAGTGTTTTATAGGTGTGGTCTTTTTCTTGGGATTGAGAATTTGCTTAGGAATCGCACTGGATGAGATTACTTCTCCGGAAACAAGTCTGCAGGTTCTACATTCATGTAATAAAAGTGTGAAGACCAGGCTGTGGCAGGATATACATTGAATACAAACCCTAATTTTAAAATTTACTCAGTTTTTGTTGTGCCTCAGTGAGCATCTGCGATGCATACTACTGGACTGTTATTGTGATGGCTGTTCATTGCTAGTGTTAAATATCCTGAAAAAGATGGAAAAACTTCACTTCCTTCTGTTTCAGATGCCTCATTCTGTTATTGTGGATTTTGCTGATTGACTTTTGTTCTTGCAAAACAAATATGTTTTATTGATTCTCACCAGACCTTGTTCATCGCTGACATGCCTTTTTCTGCTCTACAAGCACCCCCCCCAATAATCTCCACTGTCTAGCTTTGGAAAAGCTATGCTGATTTTAATTTGGGCACACAAACGTACTAGGGACCAAGTGTAGAATGCTGTTTGGGACAATCCTTGTCTTCAGCTTAATTCAAGTGGGCCTCTATAGGGAACTAGCTGTCACTCAGCTCCATGGAAAGTGTTTTCCCACACAGATGGACTGTTTCCCAGAATTTTTTTTTTTTTTTTTTTTTTTTTTTTTTTTTTTTTAA
>UFQX01000121.1:478520-495004 GCA_900497675.1 Arapaima gigas
CCCCCCCCCCCCCCCCCTTAAAGCATTTATAGTGTATGATCACTAGCATTACTCATTAACACAGTCAGTGTTTTCAGAGGGGTACTCCCCTCTCAACTCGCCATTGTCAGTCACATAGGTGTTTGTGGTGCTCAGCTGGTCGGGTATGACGTGTTCTGTACAGAGCCCAGTTATTGGTAAACAGGGTGTGTGAGATCAGACTGGATCGATTTATAGGTTGTTAGGTGGAGTTGTGGGGTTTGTGCACTTTGAAAACCCCCCCCCCCCATATATGTTCCTTCATACAATATATGATATAAAGTGCAGAAATAATTTCAAGACAAAGTTGTTTGTCTTTTTGGAAGAACTCTCAGGACAACACAATGGGAATTGGAGTAGGTGAGCCCTCTGTAGTGTAACTGAGTGACTTATGAAATAGAATGATTCGCTTTGAAGGCATCAACAGTGAATCATATTGGTAGTATTTCCAGTGTCCTTTCTGTTTTCGTCCTAACTGTAAAGTAATTCTAAAATTCCTGAATGACCTAGATCTGTGTCTGGTTTGTCCTGTCTGATTATTTCCCGTCTGTTAAATTCACCCATGACTCAAGAAAATTCTTCACTTTCATGTAAGGTCTGAATAATTAACTTGAAAGCTATCAGTATCATCATATGAAAGTATACAATATTCATAGTACAAAGGCATCCATATACTTTCTATATGTGCTGCAAATTTTCTTTTAACCTATTACAGTATACAGTATACAGCACTCCTTTGAGTACAAATAAGTTATGGGTGAAAATCCAGCATAACATCCAGGGTCAATCCATCTGTCTGGAACTAAGACACCCATGAGGTGTTTCCAGGCCACCCTTCTTTGAAGGAGCCAGCAGTTCCTGCAGTGTCCACAGATGGCGACATGCCGCCGTTGTTGGTTACAGTCTTGTAAGCATTTCGGCAGCAGTTTGCTCACTCATGATATAGAGACTGTGGTATATTGTATAGGCTCTGCAATCCCAACACTAGGTTGTGTCTACATTATTAGTGTATCATTACTGATTATTTAGTTGAATTAAGTTTCTTGCAGAGTTGGCAATATTTTTTTTATTCGTATAATACATATGCATGAAATACACCATACTTGTCGTGGCATCTCCCAGTTAGCTGGATTCAAGCATCCTGTGCCATACTGTGCTAGCCTTTATTACAGAGCTCAAAGGAATCTGTGAGCCTGGTGTGATGTAATGAGACAGTAGGGAGGTGTAATAATGCTGATTGAATGCAGGGTGTCATGGGGATGGAAGTTTAGTCTGTAGGCTGAGTGCTGTTTGGCCTCCTCTGATTTAGGGTGCCCCAATGATCCTTTTCCTTACTGCGTTTCCCTGCTCCTCATTCATTTATCCCTTATTCATTAATGTTTTTCCCCAGTTCTCAAGTCCCATTGATTGCCAGCTCAACCCCCACAGTAGAATCAGAGCAGTGGGCTGCCTTCTCTGTGCTCCTGTGTTTTTTTTTTTTTTTTTTTTTTTTTTTTTTTTNACTGCTGCAGTTGATCCTTGATCAGAATGTTTTGCTGTATCTCTTCCAGAAATGCAAAAAAAAAAAAACCCATGGAGACAATTTTTTTTTTTTTTTTTTTTTTTTTTTTTTTTCCATTGTGGAGGAAGTGAGCTGTTGGCAGCCATGACTCAGTGTCAGAATGCCAACCCCCCCACCACGCTCTTTAGTAGATGCCTTTCCTGTCCGTGCACGATAGAATTTTACTTTACAGCTGCACGTTTCAATTTGACTGCTTGTTATCAAAATTTGTCACACATGCACAGCTGTGAGGAATCATAACCATAATTCTAAATAGGTGTGTTTATGGTGCTTGTTATTCATCCTCTCTCCTTCTCATTGACATGGTTGGTGCTTTTCAGATGTACTGTGTTCTGTTAGAAAGCACAAAATACCACACCGCCACAACAATGGCAGCAGTTTGGTTGGTAATGCTTTAATTGTTGGTAAAAGCCATCTGTAGTGATGTAGTAGGACTTAAGTCTCTGTTCAGAATACTGGATACTTGGTGCATAAGGACACATCGTTCAGCTTATTTGTACCTCTGAAAGTTTGTAAGTATATGACTTAACTGTTTTGTTTGGATTAGCTGTTCAGTGCTTGTAATGGCTGTGTTACCTATGTTGGTTATAACTGTGACTTTTTGTCCAGTGGTGCATGATAACAAATGATTCAGCTACTCTGAACAAAGCATAAATGAAATAAATTTTTCACAGTGCGTGAAATCATCTGGTCATTTCTGCAGAACAAATGTCATATTGAAATTTAGTAGTGAGTACTTCTAGCTGAGCAGCTAGAAGTAACATGACTGCATTTTTAGCTTCTGCAGGAAATGTGAACTTGTAGCATATTAGAGAGGGTTTTCCTTACTGATAAAACTTAATATTTTTATTTAAATTGGAGCCAAGAGGAAATTTTGGTCATTGCATTTATGCAAATTGTAACTTTTGCATAAAGTGCAGCTGTGCCATATTCCCTCACATCACCAATTCACACTCCACCCTGTTCTGGTGCAGCACTGGAGCTGATGCAAGAGAAACATTGATCACCTTTTGTTGTGTGTCACGCATACCATTTTCTGCCGTTCTTTTTATACCTGCACATTACGAAAAAGCATCACGACTCCCCTATGTTGTTTCCAGTATAGGTAACGCTGTGTAGGAAGTGCAATTGATAAAAAGAAAGAACAGATTAAATTTTTTTGTTTTTTTTTTTTTTAAAAAAACAAAACCTAATCTGTGAATACATGGGCATCTATGATTAAGCTATTACTGATTGTGATGTAGTTCCTGGATTTACAAAAGAACAAATTATGAACAAAATTCCAATTCCAGTTGTTTGACTTGAGTATAACATTATTATAAATAGACATTAAAACTCCATGGGACTTCCTACTCAAAGAATTTCCTTGCCGTGTTTTATAGACAACACTGGCCAGCCGGCTGGAGCGGCTCTTCCAGGCTAGCTTTCCTGAGGCTCCCATCCTGCAGGCTGGAGAAGATGTGCTCCCCCTGGAAACGCTCCTAGAACCCCTTGAGCAGCCTCAAGAGCAGAGTGATGAGCAAAGCACAGTGGCAAAAGGGTGAGTTATTTTACCAGTGTCTTCATTAAACCCCCTTGAAAGTTATGAACATTGCCTGGATTGCAAATTATACTTACACAAATTTTTCCAGTCAGTATTTTTATTATGAACTCCTACGTTCCCGCACTACATTTTCAAAGCCAAAATAAGTCTTTGTCTGCAGATATTTTTAAACAATGTTAAAAACAGAAATATGTTGTTTGGATACTTATGTAAATACAACATATTAATAAATGGTAGAGCCACCTTTTCAGCTTTAAGTGTTTTAAGCAAAGTATGTACCACCTTTGCAGACCATTTCGGAGTTATTTTACCCCATTCATCTTGGCAAATCTCCAGCATGGTTGTTCAGGTTGATTGGATGAAGCTTGTAGACCACAATTTTGATATAGTGCCATATTCTCTCTGGGATTGAGGTCAGGACTTTGGCCCAGTGTAGGACATTGATCTTGCTGTTTTTGAGCCACACCAATGCTGCTTTGGCGTTTTGCTTGTGATACCCCTGCTGAAAGATGAGCTTGTTCCCAGGCTTCAGTTAGGCTTCAGATTAAAGCAGCTTCTCTTGCAGTATCCCCTGTATTTTGCTCCATCTATTCATCCTTTGATTTTTTTTTTTTTTAACAAGATGCCCCATTTCTGCTGATAAACAGCATCCCTAAAGCATGACACTACCACAACATACTTCATTGTAGAGATGCTGTTTTTTGAGACATGGGTTTACCCCAAAAATAGAGCTTTGAATTTTAGACATCTGACCAAACGACACAAAAGAAGTTTTTCCCACACTTCTTTGAAATTCCAGTTGTGTTTTGACGTGACTCCTTTGGAGTTATGGCTTCTTTCTTGCCATCTTCTCATAGACACCAATTTTATGTAGTGCTCCTGATTGTTTGGACTGGTGCATCTTTCCTCCACTTTCAGCCTCTGACCTCTGTAGCTCCTTCGTAGTGATTGTTGGTCTGTCTGTTGCTTTCCTTACAAGTCTACGTTTTGCTTGGACACTGAGCTTTGGGGGACAGCCTTGCCCATGCAGTTATGTGATGCAGCAGCTTCTTCTTCTTTATTGATCCAACAGTGCTGGCTGGGAGATTCAGCAGCTCAAAAACAAAACAGGGAATATCCTATAGTGGCCCAGTCAAACTTTTAATCTCAATCCCAGAGAGAATCTGTGGCATTTTTTGAAAACTGTAGTTCACAAGCATCATTCAACCAACCTGAATAACCTGCTGCAGGTTTGCTAAAATGAATGAGATAACACCCAAAAAGTGTGCGAAACGGGTACATACCTCCAAAAGACTTAGAGGTGCTATTGCAGCAAAAGGTGGCTCTACCTAATATTAATATGTGGGGTCTAAATACTTATACAAACAGCATATTTTAGTTTCTCGTTTTCTTTAAAGTATCTGCAAACAAATAATTTACCTTGGCTTTAAAAATGTAGTGTTTGAATATAGGAATTCATAACAACACTGATTAAAAAAATGTCCAAGTATAATTTGTAATCTAGGCATTGTTTAACTTTCAAGGGGTTTGAATACTTTTGCAAGGCACTGTAGATGTCATTTTTGATTATTAGCTGAGTGATGTTTCAACAGCTTGGCTTTTCTACATTGATGTGTACAGTCGCTAGACTGGTTGTACAACATTATGCATAATTCTAATCATAATGCTACTAGGGTTACTTGGTTTATGCTCTGTTAACTAGTGCTTGACTTGTTCTGCTTGACTGTGGTTGCTGATTGAGTCTAGTCATTGAATGTTCTCAATACCGTCACATTGTAATCACCCCATTGCATGTGAGGTTAACATGCAAAATGTATCAGATACCATGTTTTTTCCTTCTTTTTGTTTTGTTGCTAAACACTGAAAGTTAGAGCTGTTTGCCTTGCATCATATGTAACTCAGGGAATTCAGTGAAAACTGCAGCGTTACTGTCACACTGAAAGTCCTTGCCAACAAGGGTGGTCATGCATGCGCCACAGTGCAGTCGGGTAACTTTGCTGCTGTGTGGCAGGCTGCTGCAAGATATGTGGCAGCAGTTACGGGACATCCACAATGCCTTGGGCTTGCGACACCAGTGGGGGGGCTCCCACTGCAACAGGACCCTGCTCTGCTCCTTGGGCATCGACACCAGGAACATTGTGAGCGAAGCCCTCCTCTCTTTCCTTTTTACACCCTGTACGGCTGCTCTGTGCTTGTTAGCCAGGGTCTGGTAGTGCTTCATACATTTATCCGACCATTCAGCTCTCTCTATCTATGATCAAAAGTGTGCTTGACTGGTTTAAGCCGTGTCACCGGTTTCTCCACTCAGCTGTTCACGGGTCAGAAGAAGCAGCCTGTGATCGTGCCTATGTATGCTGCTAGCCTGGTTAGTACAACATTCATATACACCATCACTGCTGGTTGTTTCTGATTGCCTGAATTTCATCTTATTTTTTCAGTTTTGTTCCTTATGTGAAATAGAGCATAAGAAAGTTTTTCCCTTCTTCTCAGGGCATGCTAGAGCCGACCAAAGAACCTGTGAAACCTATTTCGGCTGCTGAAAAGATTGCATCTATAGCACAAACCTCTCCAGTCACTCCAGAAATTAGCTCTTGCTCGTCAGATCCAACCCAGGTAAGAGGATTTTGGTGGCATAAGGTTATTGCTTATTGCATTTACCTAACATACTCTGTTAGGGATACATTCAGATTTTGCATTTACTACAAATAATGAGCATTTTCTGGAACTTAGCAGGAAAAATGAGTCAATGACCTAGAAGCTAATTCATAATTCTTATTTCAAATGTTTGCAGCCAGATACAGGAAGTAAAGGGAAGGTTGTAGATTTCTCTTATGTACTAGTCTGTCTCTCATACAGACCCAGTCATTTATATCTTGACCATATCTGTGATATGTTTTCATGTTTGTCCAACATAGTTACAGCTTTTACAAATAATAGGATGACAGAGCTGTGCTGATAGAGGCTTCCTCAGTTCCCTACGTATTATTATTTACAGATATGTACCTGTACCTATAAGACTTTTGTGCCCCCCTCATTTTCCACACCTTTCTAACACTCCACCACATGAATTACAGGATGATTTGATTCTCCAGCACATATTCCTGACAGAGCACATCAGTTCTGCATCCTTTTTAATGCTCATGTTCTCCTTTGTTCCTCCCCTCCAGGAGGCACTCCCACCTATTCAGTTTGACTGGAGTAGCAGTGGCCTTACTAATCCCCTGGATGGTATGCTTCCTTCCAGCCTTCATATGCTAATTTTGTACTTTTGAGCCACTCACCTGAAGACACTTCACCTGAATCCTTCTAAATTGTAGAAATGAGACCTGATTTAAATCTGTAGTCCTCTGCATGTCTATTGTATCTCAGGTTGATTTGTTTGTAATTAAGACAATGATGGGGGAAAGACTAACAAGTCTTTATGGCTCTACACTAGTGTAAGGCCCAACAAGTGCTTTTAAATATTCTAAAAATATTAAATCCAATAAAATGGTTGAGATCATATTAGAGTAGGTCAAATGGGTGTTTTAATCTCAAGGGACATTTTTTTTTTTACATTTTTACTTTTACATTTCACAATCAGTATGTAAGTATTTAAATCAATTTGATATCTACACTGCCTCATGGGGCAATTCATGGTGAAAATGCAGAATCTTAGAATGATAGTTATATTGCATATTTGCAGGTACATCTGTGCTTATACCTCGCATACTTGTGCTAAAATGCTCACTTATTTTCAACAGTTTGTACACTTTGAATAAAATGACGTGTAAAATATTTTAACATTTACTCTTAAGACAATGTCAATTTTTTTAGTTTTAGAACTAACATAGCACATCTTTAGATGTAAAATAATCCTTAAATTTTACTCCCGTTTGTCTTTCAACCTGTACAAATTTAATGTTAATTCATATCTAATTTTCTGTGACTTCATGTCCTGTGACTGTCATTTTCCTTCAGTATGTATGACTAATTTTTATGTTGGAGCTCTTTGCAGATTTCTTCATTAACACAATCAGTCTCGCTCTCTCTCTCTCTCTCTCTCTCTCTCTCTCTCTCTCTCTCTCTCTCTGTGTGCGTGTGTGTGCGTGCGCGTGACTGAATGTTGTGTGTGCGCTCATGTTGTGCTGCATGTGTGATCTGCGTCTCTTTCTACTGCGGCATATGCTAACCCTGGCTCGCCCTCTCGGGGCCTCCTCACCACCTGTGTGGCTCTTGAAGCCAGTGGAGGCTCCTCTCTGCTCAACCTCGATTTCTTTGGGCCCGTGGAGGACTCTGGCTCTATCAGCGCCACGTCTATCCCAGGTCAGCACGCGTGGGTGTTCATTAACTGCTAACAGGGTCTCTAACATGGCTGTCTCCATGTAGATTGTGCTGTCTTTCAGACATCCTCCTGTCTCTGACACTGTGTTACTCCTTGTCATGGGAATGATTCCAGCTCACATATATGTATTAGAAAAACTGACAGTGGTGATTCAGGAGGCCAGACCAGATTGTGTTGTACGAGGAAATGTATGTATCTCAGGGGTTAACATGAGCCAGGTATCTGTGTCCTGTAGGTAGTGCTGTTGAGATGTGAACAATGTGAGTTCAAGGCCCAAAAGAAACTGAGCTATTGTAATACTGAGAAAGGTTTACTTCGCTACATGTCTCATTTGGCACTTTTGGTTACAGGTTTTCCTAGGCAATCATGTAATATTTAAATAGTTTAACCTAAGTTATTTAGCAAAAGTTGTTGGAAGTGGATAGAGAGAACCAGGTTTTGCTGGTATCTCTGAAAATCAAGGGTTCACCTGTGCTTTGGAACATAAGAGTGGCAGTGCTGCTGTGTTGGTGCTGTGCGGGTAGCTCTGCATTGTCAGAGGGGTCTGTGCTCACACAGTGCATTTCCTTCCCTGTGAAAGGCGTGGACCCTGAGCTGTATGAGCTCACCACCGCCAAACTAGATACCAGTGGTGCCAGCAGCCGCGTGGCTGACGCCTTCGCCCGCCTCATGTCTACTGTGGAGAAAACCAGCACCTCAACCAGGTCAGGCCCCCTTCTTTGTTGTGTTCCTCTTCTGCACGGAGAGCTTCCTTTTTATTTACGCATTAGTTTGCGTTTTATTATTTACAGTCTTGCACTTGTTAATGATGGCACAAAGTAATTTATCATGTACCATTTAAAGACTTTAAACTTGAAGAATTCAGTTCAAAAATAAAGAAATTATGTTATGGAGTTTTACTTTTGCGTTAATGTAAAGAGACTTAAATTACTCAGTTTCTGGGTTGATGTAAAAGGAGTTAGAAATTTGGGGGGATTTAAAAATAAATCTGGAATGAAAATGTAAGTGTGGAATTAAAAGAAAAAAAAACTTGCTGTGGTTATGCTGCTTATCTGAGCGGTATAGCCGTAATGTACATGTCATGCTTACTTAGTAATGAATAATGAAGCCTTGTTCTGTGATCACTGAAACACTTGTGCACTGGGCATGGTGACCTGTGGTGACCTTCTATAGGGTTCGAGGGCTCTTTGCTGCTCTGTTGCCACAAGATGGAGACAGATACCATCTGGCTTCTTGCCGCACAGGACGCCCATATATGAACTTCCGTTAGAGCTGTGTTGCGTTTTTATATTATTCTAAGGAGCACAGATTAGAAGTGAAAGTCCCAGCGAAATAGAGCAGTGATCAGGCACAATTTTTATCCAGTGAAAGGAAGGTGTGGGAGGGAATGAGGGAACAAGGTGCCTGGGGGCCTACTGCTGCAGGAATCAGCACTGTGTGGGCAGTCCATAGGCCGTTGCCAGCTTAACTGTTCTCCTCTATCCCCTTCCGTTGCTGCCGTGTCCCGACCAACAGGAAGCCTCGGAAGGAGGAGAACCTAAGTGAGGAGGCAGCCAAGGTGATTGCAGGGCTGCCAGACCTTTCCTTCATGCAGGCCAAGGTGCTGATGTTCCCTGCCACACTGACCCCTCTGGGATCCTGTTCCTCCTCCACCTCCTCTGCCAGCGCCTCCACCATCACCACCACGGCTGACTGAGAGTCTCCTTTGGCACTCATGATCCTACTTGCCCAGTCGGTTTTCATACTTCTACATCCTGCTTCTAGATTATTTTCTCTTCCACTGTCCTTTCTTCTTAGTCTTCTCCTCATGTTTTGCTGCTACCTGGTTTCCTCTGTCTGAAAAAGGGCAGTGACACCGAGGGGCCCACGTTTGCCGAGACGGTGATGATCTGGAAAAGTAAAAGCATATATTTATTTATCAACCGAAGTACTATGGAAGAAATCTTGTTTATATTATGAGAATCAATCTGTAAATAATCAGGGATGAACTTCAGTTATTTTTTTCAAAGATTATTATTTTTTTCCTCTGTGCTGGGAGTGCGTTGATGTTTGTCGTAGTGAGAACACTGGCTGAAGCCCTTCTTGTGAGGCACAAGTAAAGTGAATTAGAAATCAGTATAATTATGTACATAACTTGAAACCACACTGCCTGCAAAATCCAGCTGAATGTTTTCCTCTTGTGTTAATTGCCTTAGTTTTTATTTTTGTTTTTACTTTAAGTAGATTTTATCAGCGTTATTTCTTAAATTGTGTAAGCGCCATCTTGATTGTATTTTTGTTGGTTTGTGTAATTTTGTCTTCACTTGTCTCAGCGTCTCCCGACAAAACATGTCAGTCGATGTGCTGATTGTTCATGTCTTGTTGGAAAAGATGTTCTGTTAGCTTTTTTTTTTTGGCAGCGAGAAGGACATGTTATTGGAACCACTGGCATAAAGTACTTTTAAATAGACAAAGTGTAAGTTAGTGATGTGATAATCAAATTAGTCATAAGCAATGAGGGACCAATATTTACTTCCATGTTTCTGTTACTTAAAATGTTAAGTGCTTTCATTAGGGTTTTTTTTGTTTTGTTTTGTTTTGGCATTTCTTCTTTTACCACTGTAAATCTATTTTTAGAAGGATTTTGCACATTGTAAAGATGAAATGGATGTAATCATAGTTCGCTGTGGCTTTAGACTGTGTACAGTAAAACTATGGACTGTAAAATGTATGGGAAAATTCCTATGGAAAAAGACAATACACTTGAAGAGCCTGTAAAAAGGTTAATATGCATGCCCAGCTTCTTTTCAGATTTAAGTGTGTAAATTTACTTTGTGTACACAAGAAATTAAAATTAATTTAAGAGAAAATGGTTTGGTTATGCTGGTTAGGTGACCCTGTGTGTGTGTTTTACACTTTGCCACAGGAAACTGGTTGAGCTGTTTGCGCCAGTCGCAGTTCAAACGTATTTTCCAGGCCTGCGTGCAGAGCTTCTCCTCAGCTGTCGCTTCCAAAGTTTATGCTCGATGAAACCCGATGCAGTGTAAGCTGCGGAAAGACACGAGACCTCTTTAATTATTCACGTTCAGGCCAAGGCCTTCAGTTCTAGCTGCCCGGGAACTGAGTTGGCGCTGGAGGAGTTCTACGGCAAGCCTTGGATGGGGGTGGGGGGTGAAATACCAATCTTCAGCTTACAGCTCTATGTATTATACATGTTCCCACTTCCATGTTGCTCGTGACACTGAAAAAATGTTTACTATAAGAGTTTACCTTATTCTCAGTGTATTTAAACATGTTCACTGGATTAAGTGAAGTGCAGTGCAGGTTGGCCGATGCCTTGGCATACAGCAGGACTGTCTGTGGATCAGCCCGGGATTTTCATCAAGCTAGCTATAGGTAGGCTTCATACATAATATTGATAAGGCACTTGGTGGCCTGCAACTGAGTTCTCAATATTTAGAGAAGTTTGTTTATTTTTTTAAAATAAACTTGTATAACCTCATACACAATTCTGCGGCAAAAAATGTGATATTTTGTAATTTTTATCAGTATGATTTGAAGCACAAACCCGGAATAGTGGTGCTGCTGATTATCTATGCTTGATATGGAAAGGTGTAAAATAAATTTTAAGGCCTTTTTAACACATTGACAGAACTGATGATGTCATGAAAAGAATTGGCCTTTTTACCAATATTAAACCTCCTCCTCAAGGTTGGGCATAATACAAATTAAGAACTGCACCCCCCCCATTCAGCATTTCTCTGCTTCACATTTACATGTATGCATCTGGCAGATGTTTTTCTCCAATGCAGCATCCAGCTCCCAGTAAACAAAAGTGCATCAATACAGATGTAGATGCAATTATTAAAGCTTGCTTGACATCAGGGCTGCCATAGGAGATGGAGCAACATAAAATGGGTGGGGAAAAGGAGCAGGGGGTGAAGGACTCACTTGAAGGTTTCAGGAGGGAAATGGATGTCAGACAAGTTTTGAGACGCTTCTGTACTAGTAGGGCTTCAGCAGTCGCGAGGGATTGTCATCTTACAGTCACAACCTTGTCCCCGTTTGCTGTGTGTTTTAGTGCAGAGGAATTATCAGACATTAAGGTGCAGTGTTGTACCCCCCACACCAGCTGGTGTCTGCAGTTAAGGAACCCATGACTGTGTTGCTGCATGCCGGTGCCATGATTACATCATTTCACTCTAATAAGCAGGTAAGTATGACTTTCAAGTCCCAGTTATTACTAAAACCATTTTGATACAGCCATCAAGAATGTATGAGGTTTTAGGGATTCTTGTCCAGAGAAATTCCTTTGTTTGTTGTGGGTGTGTTTACTGCTAGAAAGACAACAGGTGGTGTAGTGCTTAGAGCTGTTACTTTCTACTTGAAGGACCCAGGTTCAAATCCCACCTCTTGCTACAGTACCCTTGAGCAAGGTATTTGCCCTAAGTTGACACAGTAAAAATTACCTGGCTCTATCAATATCTGGAGAAATAATTACATTAATAAAAAATGAATATAAAAGGCTTAATTTTGCAGTTTCTTTGCAAATACTTAAAATGGGTCCATTTCATTTTACAGAAAACTACTGGTAGTTGACTTGTAGGTTTCTGTAAAAGTGTCTTAAGGTATTCACACTAGAGCATTAAGAAACAAGGGAAATATTTGACCCTGGATTTGTGCTTTTAATAGTTTTAAATTGCTAGCCAAATGCAATTTAAAAGAAAAAGAGTGCTGTCTTTATATGCAGGATAGAAGTCCAGATTTATCACAAGCTGTAAGTAGCAGCAGAAATGTGATGTTTTGCAGAATTGAGCCCAGTGCCTCATGTCTAGGCTGAAGCTCCTCCTCCCTTAGTGTGACTGTGGCACACAGTGGCCTGTGGGGGCAATACTGAGTCAGTAGAGGTGTTGCATAAAGCTAAGTTTCCCAACGAGAGAGCCTTGTGGCTGGGAGAGCCGGGTAGGGGGGGTTGCTGTGAGGCCTGTGGGGCTGAACCAGGTAGCATGATGGGAGATCTACAGGAACCTCTTACTACAACGCTCAGGAGAAACTTTGCTGCTGCATGTTCCTTTAATGAGCTTTTATACTGGAATGTCCACCATACTCTACTTATGATGTGCTCAAGCTGGTCAGACCAAAGCAGGATAAAATTTGGTTGTTGGGGCAGGGGGTTGCGTTTCTCAAGGTCATTGAGGTCATAGCACGTCACATCATGTCCCACGTTTACAGTCGGCATCAAAGGTTGGTTGTTTCCTAGTTATGGCCCTGTTTTTCTGCAAGGGTGTTTATGCAGTTTCATATGACATACTTCACACTACCACAGCCTGGCTCCTACTGCCACACTGACTGGTAAAGACAACTTCACAGCACCGCTAAAAATAGGCTGTCTTTAGTGTTGATGTCCACTAAGGTGCTGCGTGACCAAGTACTGTCCACATATTTGATTACATTCCCTCTTTCTAGCTGTAATAAGGGTTGCAGTTTAATCTCCTCCTCCAAATGACTACTGGTGTTCTTTGTATACAAAAAAATGCTTATGGGATTTCAGGTTTTAACAAACTGTCAAGCCGTGTCATCCAGGCCTTGTGTATTTTGTTTTCCATCATTAATATTTGAAAGAGAGCCATGGGGAGATCCAGTCTCAGTGGAAATTATTCTGTTCTGTGGTGCCACACATTGAAGCACTGGAGCTCAGACCATCGAATCTGGTTCTTTTTTTCCCCTGCTGTCCCAAGTCGTGATCCTAGCAGCCACCGTAGTTGGAGCATTGCGCATGTTGCCTTTAGAGTCGAGGCCTGGCCCACATGCCTGAATAAAAGCTCTGTATAAACGGCTCTGTAACCGGTGCAATTGACAGTATTTCCATTTTAATGCAGGGCCTTGGCAGACTTCATAGAAATGCATGGTGACAAGCTGAGCCCCCCCACCCCCACTCCACCCGCTCCTGTAAGATGGACGTAATTTGTCTTCAGGCTGAGAAGGCTGGTCCAGTGGAGCGAGCAGAGAATACAGCAGTGAAGAATCAACATTCTGCATAACAACTGGAGCCACCGCCGCCTTCCCCTCAAACCCAGGTTCAAATGCGGTATCCTGCTGTACCCACCCTCAGTGAACATACTTACCCCTGTAAAGACCAAGCTGTGAAAATGGGCAAATCACTGTAAGCAGCTTAGAACTGTTATTTGCTTTGGAGAAAAGCATCAGCTACTGTAAATGCCCTGTGGAATATGTTTACGTTTTCCCAACATAAAATATTTAACAGGTCAAGACTGTTCAGATGCAAACCTAAAAGAAAACGACCCCCTTCTGTGTGTGTGTGTGTGTGTGGGGGGGGGGGGGGCTATTAAAATTGTCTAAAGTGACCATTGATGCTTAGATAAATTCTTATATGACCAATTATTAAATTGGATCATTTATCTGCCATACAGACACAGACATATTTAGCATCAAACATCTGCATTTCATTTATCTGACACGTTGTCCAAAGTGACGTTGTTAAACTGCTTACAAAAATTTACCTTTTAATACAGCTGGGCGGTTTTTACTGTGTCAAGCCAGGGTAAGTACCTTGGTCAGGGCTACAACAGCAGGAGGTGAGATTTATACCTTTGACTCTCAAATGGCACTAACCACTACACCACCTGCTGCTGTGCAAAATTTTACCTTACATTCTATATATGCATATCATGTCATGGTGTCTGCATTGTGTATATAGCTTTGGCAATAGAATATCCCACACTATCAAAAATGTTCACTATAACAAATTGCAAAAATGTATCTACCAAATCTATCTCAATCAAAAACCTGCTATAACAAATTTGCATTGGGAAAATTTCAATATGATGTAGCGTTAGGAATGTGAAAGTATCGATTTAAAAGAGTCAGGCATTACAGGAAGTGGATGTAGTTCTACATCCAATTAGCAGTAAAAGTGGCGTGGATGGTTTTTGTGATACTACACATTCAACAGAAAGTGTGCATTTATAAAATTGTTCACAGTAAACACAACGGGCTCAGTGGGTACCTGCTTCCCTTCATTACTTCATAAGTTAAACCTGGGAATTACCCTGGAGCAGTAACTCCGACTCTGGAGTTTTGAGCACAAAATTCTGCTGGGAAGCAGTAAGGAATGGTAAGAGGAGTGCGCTGCAGTCATATCTCAGCTGTTCTCCCGATAGGATGGCATCTTATGCTCTCCTTGTTTACATGTGTTGTACATTATTACTGTCATCTTCTGTATGTTAAGTGAAAATGTCTTCCACTCAGAAAGTGGAACGGCTGTTGAAGAAATCCAGTGGACTGTTGTATAGGTGTTTGTTTAATGACACTGGCGAAAATGGGTTTATTGGGAACACACAACTTTTCCCATTCAAAATGATGGAATGTGGGCTTCCGCTATCCGAAAATTTGCTCTGACGTTTTCAGGATCAGATTAGATTTGGACCATGAGAGATGCCTGTGTTTGTGGACCTGCTGGAATTATTTTGTGACTAATTTGTCAGAACTCAAGACAGCAGCTGCAGTGTGGAGGCTGTGTGTTAGTGAGCGTTTCTGGGTCAGAGCTTCTCACACGTGTGCATCGCCCCAAACGGGACAGTGACATCAGTGGTGGCAGTGCAGCCCTGGAACCCGGAGCAGCGAGGTCACGCGAGGATGACCACCCCTCCTGCTCCTTGCTCCAGCACCACACAGACACTCTAAAAATGTTCCCATCGCCATCCCGATGGTGTGGACCCCGTGCCGAAAATAGACGCCAGCGAGCAGTGAATCATGCATGCAAAAGGGTAGCAACTGTTGACACTGGTAGGGGACCTGGGTGGGGGAATACAAACTAGATCTGTTGCCAGTGAAGAGTCAAAACTATTTTTGTGTTCAATACCTGAAAATGGAGAAGTTGCTATCAATGCACCCAGAACACCCTGAGAACAAAGTGCAAAACACACCTTGGCAATGAAAACTAGCCAACAATCTGGAGAAATAAAAGCACTGAAAGTAATTCACTTTCCTCAGTTTATTGTATAATAATATAAAACTACAAAAGTTAAGACTGCTGCTAGCTAACACACCTCTCATACATTCTCTCACTCATACGCGCACACACACACACACACACACACAAATGGCTGTGGTAGGTATACACACACAATTGTCACATTCACATTCTCTCTCTCTCTCTCTCTCTCACATACACTATAGTCCATACATTGTGTGAATACATTGATGAGTTTTGATGTTTTTATTTCATTTTGTTTCCTTTCGGATGAATATGCTTGTAATATTGCATAGAAAAAGGCACAGCTCCAAAGGTCTGTGGAAAAAATACAGCCGTCTTTCCTGTCTGAACAGAACCCCTCGAACCCCGAACCAAGAAGCTTGTTCCAGTGGCCGCACTCCCCAGAGCATTCAGCCCTCCGTCATCCACACATACACACGCCCACTCTCACATACACACTGTGAAAGTGCTACTGCTCCAAAATGGGTTGTACATGTATATCAATGTGTTTAACAGTTCGGTGGTGCTGAAAATATTTTCTACAAGACTGTTAGGACTTCAAAACAAGCATTTGGGAAAAGCCGTGCCATATTTTTAATACCACATACACACACACACACACACACGCACACAGTCTCTGGGGACAGCGTCACGCACAGCACAGCCTGGCATAAACCTATCCCTCCCCACCCTGAAAAATAAAATAAAATATAAAATAGAAGTAGCACTATCATAAACATGGCTTCCACCCCATTTCCATACACTTTACATTCCTAAAAAGAGTACATTCCTACCTTACATTCTGTACACATTACAATCTGGATGTTAGCGTCACATTAAAATAAATATATTTACACAAGAAATGAAGAATAAATAACAGACAAAAAAATCACCTCAAACCAAAGATATTTGAAAATCACTGCTGATTGATTATATTAATTTACTTGTGTGTCTGTGTGCTTCTCTCCTGGTCACTCCGGGAAACAGTGAGACAGACAGATGATGGGCCTGCAGCCACACCCCATCCCTGACTGCCCCCCCCCCCCCCCCCCCCCCCCCCCCC
>UFQX01000121.1:495040-529307 GCA_900497675.1 Arapaima gigas
CGCCCCCCCCCCCCCCCCCCACTGCACCCAGAATGCCCTCGCTGGCCACTAGTCTTCACTTTCAGGTCACATGCAAAAAATATGAATTTATTTTCTCAGATTCGCATTATTTCTTTTTCAAACTGTTGCTTGTGTTAATATCACTGGTTGAAAAGTGGTCTTTAGGAAGCCAACACTGAAATTAAAGAAAGTTGAGAAATGGTCCCTGGCTGTTTGACGGTGGCGGTGGCTCAGCTCCGTCTGGCCCATCAGCTCTCTAGCCGTGACTAACAAGTACTATATTTCACATCACTGATTATAGATCGTAGTACAGATTCCTAATGTTTGTGGCACCTTTGTCTAAGCTGACTTTCAGCACTAGAACTTTAGAGATTTACCCACTGGCACAGTAGGGTATTCTCACTGTATCAGCTCAGGATAATGGGTTACCTACAGCTGTATTCAGTCATTTAGACAGGAGGTGGATTCAAACTGAAAACCTCCAGAACTGAAGGCAACAGTTTTAGCTGCTACGCCACCTGCTGTCCCCATGATGAACAACTGAACTGCAGCAAGCACTGGCTGTGGCTTTTATGCTGTAGGAGCTGCTCTCGACTCCGGTGTGTTGTTAGGAAAAGAGCTAACGTACAAGTGGTGACAAGGAGAGAGGACAACACGCCTCGGGCTGCTCAAAACATCGCAGCACAACTTTAACGCATACAGAAGTCATTTTTCATTTTTATGTCACAGCAGGCTCTTTTCCTGCACAAAAAACATGCTGGATGCTTCTGTATTGCAAATAAAAAGAAAGAAAAATACAACAAAACACCAGAACATCATTTTGGTGAACAAGCTCCATAAATTGCAAACATTTCCAGAGATTAAAATGTACATTTGATCGTTAAAAGACAAGGTAAAAAGCCGTTTTGGTGCAGCTGGGGGGTGTCAACAGAGCATGCATAGAGAGGGGAGCAGAGGGGAGCAGCCCCACCTCCGCAGGCCCAGAAGGACAGCCGGACAGACAAACCGACACATACACACTCACGCTCTTCTCCAGACAAGCAACTCCACTTGTGATTGACAAAATCTTCTTGCAAAACAGAAAAGAAATTTAAACTGTAAAATCAAATCTATTACATAAGCTTTTTTTTTTTTTTTCAGGGCGCTTGATACCATTTCAAAGCGTGTTTTTGGATTTCTGGTGATATACATGTGATATACATTTCTTTTTCCTCACAGTGATTGGTTGTAGAGTACTTATTGCCAGCTGACAGATAGACAGACAGACTGTGTTTCCGTGGTTTTGGATTAGTGTCCTGCTGCGTCGCTCCGTTCGTGGCTCCACAGGGCTGCCGTGGAGTGCTGCACTCCTGGACACGGCCGTGGGGGGCCTCGCAACGCAACACAACATGCAAACTCCCAAGTCAAGCCTGGCCGTCTGAGAAAAAGCAGAGCTACTAAGAGCTCCAGTAAAATTCTTTCTGCATGACTATTCCATTCCTTTGAAATAAAAAAAAAAATAAATAAAAAAATAAAAAAGTTGAATTGGTTGTTAAAATTCGTGCGAAAAAAGCTACGACTGATCCGTGTCAGTGATGACAGAAGCAACAGACTGAGGCCAGAGGGAAATAAAGACATTGTAACACCTACCAAACCCTGGTGGAAGGAAATGAAAACTATTTAACATAATAAAAATAAACTTAATGTAACCACAGGGCTTTTGTGTGTAATCTCTGTGCTTAAAAAAATTAAGTCCATTCACTGCAGCAAGAGGAGACTGTGCACATGGGAAAGGGCCGCAACTTGTAGGACCGTCATGACTTCTGGAGCCCAGCGAAGCCATGCGGGGGGGTTTGGGAAGGGTGGGTACACAGATGAAGGCACTCGAAGCCGCCAAAAGCCATGTGCAGCTCTCGTTCTCTTCTTATTCTTTTTGGAAATGCAGGCAAAACCACATGCACAGTGGTGGGAAGTAGTCCTGGGTGACATCATCATTATCATCATCATCTCTGTTTTTTTTTTTTACAATTGCTCGACATACAAAACTGTACAAAAGAAGGACAAACATTGCAAAGGTTGAAATTTCTTGTTCTCATAAAATAACTCTGTGTGTCTTAAATATTGAAGTCAAGATCCAACCAGCACTTCCATGATGTGGTCCAGTTCGGCCAGGTCCATCTTGAAGGGCTGGTTGGGCCCTGACGAGGGACTGCCGCCTCCATAAGGGGACAGGGTCTTGACCAGATCGTCGGCTGTCACCACGGGGGCCATTTTGGGGGGTCCAGCCCCTGCACCTGAGGTGCAGGGGTCAAAGTCGTACATGGAGGTGTCGATGTCAGCAAACAGTATGTCGTCCAGCGCTAGGTCCGTGAGGAAGCCCGAGGAAGAGGAGGGAGAGGAGGAGGACGGTGCTGATGGACTCACGTCCAGGCCACTGGGGGACAGGGACTCAGCAGAGAGTGTCCGGCCCTCCAGCCTTTGGATGATGTTCTTGTCCTTTGAGTGAGTCTCCGCGTGGGGTGGAGCGGAGGGCGTCCCATCAGAGGGGGAGGTAGTCGTGCTGGTGGGGCACAGCTCCTCGATCTCGTCCAGAGCCGACGAGAAGCTGTCTTTGGCAGCCAGGGGCACGTGTCTGAGTGGGCCGTGCAGGGGAGGGGAGCTGCAGAACAGAGAGGTGTCGTCCTCCAGCAGAGAGGCTGGGGTGAGGCAAGAGTCAGGTGCCGCAGGGATGGGGACGGCGAAGGCGGGCTGCGCCTCGCGGAAGCCCTCATCAGCCAGGTCCTCAGGGGGCGAGGAGGTGGGGAGCAGCAGTGGCCGCAGACCCCCCTCCCGCTTGAGCTCGTCCTGGATTCGCCGCAGCATGTTGTTGATGAGCACCCGCCTCTCCAGGCTGCTGTCAGCTGGTGTGCGCTGGCTGTACAGCTTCATCAATGACATGTTGAAGATGGTCTGGCGCTGCAGTGTGTAGGAGGCCTTGGAGAGGCCATCAGCTGGCTCCCCCGACGCCGACACCAGCGCCAGCGCCGCACCGTCCAGCTCGTCTTCATTCTCCTCGTGTTTCCGCTTTGCCCCTTTGCCCAACATATATCTGTAGGGGAGCACAGAGATGCATCAGACACCAGCAAGTAGAACACACAAAGCATCTACTTCATGACACGTTTAAAATTACTTTAAATAATCTGAAGGTGGGCAGCATGGCAGTACCTGGGCCTCATGGCAGTACCTGGGCCTCACAGCCACTGGGTTGGGGGTTCAAATCCAGCACACTGCTTATGTGTAGTTTACACAACTTCCCCCAAACAGTCTCAATATGTGTTTCTGGTGACTCAAAATTGCCCGTTTTGGGTGTGTGTTTGTGTGTGCGTGCGTGCATTTCCTGAGACAAACTGCTGTCTTTTACTCTTGCCTCACACCCTGTGCATCTGGAATAGGCCCTGGACCACAACAACCGTAAAGTGGACAAGTGGTTATTGGTAACAGATGGAATGATCTACTGTGCATCACAGCTGGTTTAAAAAAATTATTAAAAATGTAAAATGAAGCTGCATGATGCCAAAAGTTGGACATTATCCTTTCATTGTTTTCCCAGTGAGTAAAAAATAATACATAAAGACATTAAGCTTCTGAGCTTTTCTAACATCTGCAGCTGTCCTGTAAATCACATGACCAACATCAAACACACATCCTGGCATCAGTAGGGGGCACTGTAGGTGGGTATGGTGTAATAACAGGCATCACGAGGCAACAAGTGTTTTTCCCCAGAAATCAAGCTGTCTTCCTTGCAGTGATAGACCAGCAGAACTGCATGTTGTCCACCTAAACACACACGTGTAAGGTACAGGTCAGTTGACTCCCAGCTGAGGGGAGAGTCACAGAGAGGAAGGCAGCTCAAACACACACAGTCACACACGCGCACACACACAGACACACGGGTGTGACACTGGCACGGGAGCACGGGATGGTGACCACATTCTAGGGCCTTTGAAGTGAGCAAGCTCTAGGGCTACAAACAGCCAAACCATGGTAAAGATGCCATGTTCACCATGGTCTTACAGTGCAGCTTCTCGGGACGCTGCTGGGGGGGGAATCACACACAGTGGACAGACCCACCTGCACCCTGCTCACCACATGTCTTTCTGCTCTAGTTTGCAGAACTGCTTTCACACAGGAAGCTGGTGCCGCCTGCGCAGCCCAAGGGTAACCTGCCCCTCCCCCCCCACCAAAGCTGCAATGTGTGGCTGCTTTGGGGGGGGGCAGGAGACTGGAGTGGGCCAGTCTTATTGTTGCCATGGCAAAGTCAGTCAGCTGGGAACCCACCCGAGGAGGAGGAGAAGGTGGTGTTGGATGTGGATGTGAAATGAAGACTGTTTCTGCTTTCTGGGCACCACCATTGCAGCACATGGTGGCACTGCGAGGGGAACAGACATGGTAGTACGTACCTTGGTAAATGGAGGAGAGCCCAGTGGTCCACATGTGACCCCCCCCCAGTCATTAGACCACTCCCTCTTTTCACACAAGGAGCACGTGGAAGTGTGGCATTACGTTAGGTCCACAAAACATGAGGTCCCTTCTCCATAATAGGTAGGTAGTTAATTATTTGTCCTAAGTCACTTACAGTGTTTACCCACTTGCTCCGATTTACTCACTTATACAGCAGGGTGATTTGTACTCTTTATCAGTAGAGTCCCGTGATCAAGGTGTGATTATAACCTGGGTCCTTCTGCCACCTTTTACTCCCTCTAACCAGCATGCCAGCACCCCCTGTGTCACCAGCACGTCCCTGCTGACCACAGGCCGAGTACCACGACTTCAGGTACAACAGCAGGGTCTTTCTGCCCACTCCAGCTGGCCACAAGTTTCCAGACTTTTCCAGGATGGTGCCTGAAAGGTGTCCAACCCCTGAGAGACAAAGCAACAGCGTGGGTGTGCCTGTTGGCATGAGCTGCACCAAAACTCCCCATTGCCTATATTACACAGCAGAGGCCACAAAGTCACATAAAATACCAACACGTAGGAGAAAAAAAAAAAAAAAATCATGCTTTCCACGAAATTAGGAGAACTATTTTTAGACCAAAGAGTATTATGAAACACCTGGCAGCCACCCAGCTGAGAGCGCAGAAAAAGCAGCGATAAGCTGTTTGTTTCCTGGACACGGTGGTGTGTAATGCTGCTGTGCGACGGCCCACCAGAACCAACACGTCGCGTCTTTACAACACCGCCACCCAAACTACGCAATGCTGTCAAAACGCAGTTCTCATGCACCTGGCAAACAGTACTCATGCAACACACACACACACACACACACACACACACACACACACACACACACACACACACACACACACACACACAGGGAAAACGCCAGCTGTAGTTCCAGTTACACAGCAAAGTGGAGCCATGGCAGATGGCGTCAATTAGACATTTGCATTTATTCATTTTTCAAACACTTTTCTCTGAGAAAAACATCATCAGCAGGCAAAGATCTCCAAGTACAAACACACGGCTGTCAAAATGCTGCAGACTTTAATTCTGTAGGCTGCTGGTTTGAATCCTGCTGCTTTTGCTGCTGTAGCACCTTTGAGAAACAACAGGAAGAGGGATCACATCCACCAGGTCATGGCCTTGAACTCTGCCAAAAAACACTGAGCTACAGAAATATTTATTAATAATAATAATAATAATAATAATAATAATAATATGATATCCATCCATTCATAACCATTTGACTATTATTATTATTATTATTATTATTGTTATTATTGTTATTATTATTATTATTATTAAGCACAGCAGCTCTTCCTGTTCCACCCTTCATGCTCTCAGACCCAGACCCATGTTCTGGAACATTCAGCACAGTTGACATGTGGAACAGTAGGCAGTGTGACGCTGATGTGGGATCTTTCTGGAAACACACACTGTAAAACTGGGAAATGCTACCAAAATAAGCTAACAATTTAAAATATCAGAACGGGTCACATGGAGGTTTTTTGCCCCAGAATCAAATGCCCTGAGGACCAAGAACTGGAAACAGCACTGTGGTGACTGGTTCTGACCCAGGTGTGAAGAATGAGGGATGTGTCCCTACTGAGATTCCCTGAGTTCCCCTAACAGCATTTCTGGCTGCCCAACACCTGACAAATTGCTGCCCCTGGTTTATGTAGATCCGTTTTACCTGAAGGCAGCGCCAATGAGCTGGAGGATGAAAATGAAAAGCACAGAAAATCCAAATGGAACAGCTACCTTAAAACACGACACACACCTACATGGCAGTAAGAGAGGCTAAAGCCACAAACCCAGAGGGACGTCCACAACGCTGAGAAGAAAAGAGACGTGACACGACCACATAAATCCAGAAAAATGACAAAACCACGGCTGACAGCTTCACGTTGCGAAAGCTCAGTGATAACTGTCAAATGTCAGCAGCTGAGTTACTGCACAGAGGAGCAGCGTTTCTCTCTCTCTCTTTCACTCACACACACACACACACACACACACAGCGAATTTCCCTGCTTCACCTTGGATGTGCAGCAGTTGGCTGCCAAGTCATATTTGAAGGACCTGGGTTTGTTCCACCTCTTTTGCCAGCATCTTCACACCCTGATCCCAGCTGCACACCAGTAAATCAGGGTAACGCTGCAAGACGCTCTGAGGAAAAGCATCAGCTAAGTCACTAACTGTAAATGTTTGATCTTTCAACAGGGCAGGACAGTTGCCTGACTCGAGAGCCTTGTGGAACTGGAGCCTGCAACCTTCTGGTGCCAACTGTGACGTGAGTCCTTACAAGCTGGAAGAACGAATTGGGGGGGGGTTTAAAACCAGTTGAATGGGACGGATGACATTGGCTGTGATACTCTTCTGCAGGGATCCCTACTCCTTAGATACCACGTTTACCCCAATCCTCCTTGCTGACATTTGAGCACCAGAAACATCCTACGTTGCAATGAGCATGCAGCATGCGGGCAGTAGGCATGCAGGTCTGTGCTCCATTGGCACGGTAACCACAAGCTTACATCTATCCGTCCATCCCTATAAAGGAGGACGACACTGTGGCCACATGTCACCTCTGTGGAGTTGCAGCTCCGACCCAGGACCCAGGCTGCCGGGCTACCACCCCACACTCTCAAAGCAAACACACAGCCAGTTAAGGCCACTTGAAGCGACCCTTGATCCTGTGTTAACTGCTGCTGTGTGTTCTTTGGACTGTGAAATCACAGGGGGCCGGGCTGCTGGAAAGCTGTCGCAATCTGAGCTCCTGGCTGCCACGTGCAGGGAAAATAGCTGTGAAGCGTTTCAAACCAGGCTACTCTGCAAAACAGTGCGTATTCAGTTTTAGGCCACGGTAGAGGAGCTCAGGCCTCAGCTTTACAGTTTGGCTGAGTTCAGTATCAAAGTCGTGACACAAAAACAACTGATCTCAGTTCCACCTCAAACAACAAGTGCTACAGTAGCATTTAAAACTATCTGGACAATAAACTCGAAACATTATGATCATACAACTGTGTGTGTGCATGTGTGTGAGCGTTTTTAACTCCCAAGGCCTAAACCAGGCTGACTGTAAAAGTAGAGGCCTTCATGGGGAGCCACCAGTTTGCAGCAAGTCGCACACAAACAGCACATTTGTGAATCTTGTTACTGGCAACTGGCTCCTGTCCTCCTGCTCTCCCACAATGCACTGCTGCTGCATGTTGTGTGTGACAGCATTAGTGCGTCTGTGTTGTTGTGCCCTGTTAGTGCCGATGTTTCAGTAAAGCTCAACTTCCACAGTCCAGTCCAAGAGAGACTTTACAGTATTACTATGGTACGTTAATTTGTAATAATTGGCCCATTTCCTGCACATTTAATAAATACTACTACCACTAATAATAATAATAATAATAATAATAATAATAATAATAATAACAACAGCAGCAACAACAAGATGGTGCCCATCACATCGCAGCAAAGTGGACTTGTGTGGGTCACAACTGGCCTTCAACCAGTATGTCTTGTGTTTAGGGTTTCGAGCCACCCTGCAATCCAGTTCAAATCCCACCTCTAGGCTTAGCACCGTACATCAAGGTGCAGTAAAAATTACCCTGCTGGATAAATAGGTGAATCGGTGCAAGCAGCTCAGTATTATAAGCTGCTTTGGAGAAATAAATCAGTGTAAATTGATCAACATGCTGCTGGGGTCCAAGCCAGAGAGGGGTTTGGAAGAACCAGGTGGCTGCACACTGGTACACACTGATACACACCTACACATACAGGTACACACAGGTACAGCCAGCTGAGCTCCAGACTCAGCAAAGCCCACAAGCAGCCAGCGGCTCCATCTATTACAGCCAATAGCTTTCAACTCCCCTTCAGCAGCGTGAGCTCATTTCCAGTGCAGTTTCTCTGTTTACTGTAATATGACTATAAGCTGCAGAGAATCTTTCAGTATAGCTGTGACACTTGGCTGAGCTGAGTCTTTCCTGCAGCGGTACCTTAACCACACAGGCCCTCTGTGGCCTCACCAGGGTGTCAGAGTATGAGCAGCCACAGAGACCCCCCCCAAACACAACTCAGTGCATCACTGCCCACACAGTGACGAGGGGAAAGGCTCAAGAAACAAATAATAATAACAATAGACAGCAGGTGGCCCAGTGGCTGGTGCTGAGGCCTATGGGTTCTAGGCCCACTTCCTGCTATAAACCCTTCTGTGAGATATTTACATCAGTAAAAATTATTCTTGATGTACAAATGGTGAAGTTAGTGAGAAACTAAACACCGTAATTCACTTTGGAGAAAAATATCTAAATTAATAAAGGTAATAATACACAACAACAAGACCACAGAATGAGCTCTATTATTGTTGTTGTTATTATTATTATTACTATTATTATTATTATTATTACTGTGATTATTATTGTTGTTACTGTTACAAGAATCATTCGACATATGAGTGAGTTTTTCTGTATATGAATGAAATTACTTAATACATTTTACTGACTTATGACCATATATAAAGCGGATTTTTCGTGCTCACGAGTGCAGGGGAATTTTCAAAGTTTGCCCCATAATGGTGACGACACCTCTGACTCACGAGATTTCACCTTAAACAAGCCCATTTCCAGGAACACTTTACACTCCTAACCTGAGTTTAGTATTACTATGATTATTACTATTATACTCACACTTATCAAACACAAGTCACAACTTCTTATCTTCGCCAGAGGAAAAACACCAGGCAAAATGCTGTTTGACATATGAGAAAAAGGAGGAGGTTTACAAGAGGATCAGGGCCACAGAGGGAGGAGCAGAGCCCCTTCCGAGTGGCTGTTTGTGAAATGACCCCCCATGCAGTGTGCTGCTCCCACCTGGAGCCACAGGGACCTGTGTAGGCGTGCAGCATCTTACTGATGGGACAGAACCTGGCAGGACAACAGCAACAGCTGAGCGGCTGGTCACTGTGTGCAACCTGCATCTCTGTGCTTATCGCCTGTGTTACTACAGCCCTCAACCATCGTGGCCCCTGCTGTCCCACCCCTGCAAGTGCGGCAAAGGTCAGCAGCAAAGCAAAATGGGTGACACCAACTCCCCCTCTAAACACGAGTGTGCAAACACACACACACACACTGTCCTGGGCCTCGGGTCCGAAAATAACACGGCAGACAGTCCGGAACACGGCCGCGCGGACCCGCACACACTGCTTTCGCTTCGTTTCGTCTCTTTCGCTTTCCATTCCAGTCCACCAGAGCTCTTTCTCTCTCTCTCTCACACACACACACACACACACACACACATACACATACACACACACACACACGTAGACTTACACACTTATACACACATCTAAGAATGGGTTAGGTCCGCCAAGGGAACTTACCGCACACAGCGGGTCTGCGTGTCCGGTACCGAGCGGCGGGGGCTGGGGGGGGGGTCACACTGCGCACGCCGCCCGAACCTCCATGATCCGCCGACACCGAGACGGAGAGCTGAGCGGACACGCGTACGCGTGCGCGTCCCCGCCAGCAAAGAATGACCACGGCCAAGCGAACAGCGGCGCGCGGTGTGGCGCCCCGGTCCGGCAGCCTGCTGATCTGCCCCCGAGAGCCGCTGACGTCACACTCCCCCGTGAGCTCCGCCCTCCGCCTTCACTCACACACACACACACACACACACACACACACACACACACACAGAGCCAGTCCGCTCCTTCTGTTTTACACGACGCAGCTTAATACATTCGTAATGCAAAGCGATCAACAGCAACAATAATAGGAGCCTCTATTTGTCAAAACGCTTCAGTAACAATAATAATAATAATAATAATAATAATAATAATAACTGTCTCTCAATCTGTCTCTCAGTATCAGTTTAGTCTGTTTTATTACTGACATTAAAAATTTTATACTTCAGTTTCCACAGCAATGGCTGCATAAATTTATGATTAGGAGTATTTTGTGCGGGAAAAATAAAAATAAACCCGTTAAAATAAATACATAATAAGCAGCATAACAAGCTGACACTTCAAACTAGGAACAAACAGTCTGTTCTCCCCTTTCATGGCAGTGTCTTCATGCTGTACTGTACTTTACTGTAGTGTCCTGTACTTTAACGTATGTGTCTACTGTACTGTATTGTACTGTGCTGTGCTGCCAGCTTCACAACCTCCCACTTAAAAAGGCCGCAGCTTAGTGTCTCCACCACCCGGGAATTCGGCGTCACTATTTATAAATGTAGGGAAGTATTCATCTCTGATTTCTTCATATTTGTTGCAGCCGGTGTCTACCTCCACCCCCACCACCCCCCCGTCTCTCTCGCTCTCTCTTTCTCCCCCCTCTAATCTCTCTCTCCCCCCTCTCTAGTCTCGCTGTCTCTCCCCCCTACCCCCTTGCTAGTCTGTCTCCTCTCTCTCTCTGTCCCCCCAGTCCCCCTCGTCTCTCACTCTCCCCCTCTGTCCCTCCCTCTCTCTCTCTCTCTCTCTCATCTTGAATATTACTGTTTTCCTTACATCTGTACCTTTATATTTCCAAAGCAAGGCAACAAAATTCATGAATACAAGAATATCGTGTAATAAACTATAATAGGTAGCACATAAATAAAAATAATAAAAGTAATAATTAAAATTGTTTAAATAATAATAATAATAATGACGAATTCATTTATTTTATTTATCTCCATCCACACTTGTCCGCATGCAGGAACCCCCAGCGACATGTGCAACTTCTCAAGATGATGTGACAGCTGTGGAGCTCCACCCACTGTTCTCCACAGTTTCTCACAGTACCATGACGTCATTAGACAGACAGACAGGCGCGCGCGCACACACACACACACACACACACACACACGTTATCTCTTTCTCTCGCTGTCTCATCCTTGTGATGTAGATATATGTATGTATTGAAATGACAGTACAGTATTCCTGCAGCCCACACGTCCGAGAAGCACATCCCCGCCGTGAGTCACACACCGTAGACATTTCACATGTTCAGCTGATTCCACAGCGCGGTGAGCCAGCACAGCTATCAGCAGCAGAACACACACTGCACACACACTGAATACAAGAACAAAGGCAAAGATGAAAATGGCTGCACTGAAATGCCACTCAATAAGTCTCTGTTGTGCAGTCAGGATTGAATCAAGGCAGTCAAACAAACCTTTGGAACCGTTCAGTAGGAAAAACAGCTGTCTCTCTCACACACACACACACACACACACACACACACACACACACACACACACACACACACACACACACACACACACACAGGTTCTGTATGCCCTTTCATTCAAGGACATGGCACAGGTCGGATCACGTTGCAGGGGGTGTAGTGTGTGTATAGCTAAACGGGAAGGGACTTGGGTTCGACTCCCACCTTCTGCTGCAGAGCCCTCGATCAAGGTAATTACCCTGAACTGACAGAGTAAAAATTACCCTGCTGTATCAATAAGTAAATCACTGTAAGTCACTTTGAAGGAAAGAGGCAGATAAGAATTAAGACGAATTAAAGAAGGACGTGCAGCGCAATGGGAGGTGTGAACACAACAACCTGGTGCTGTTGTCGCGGTAAAGGACGCTCACGAGTCATAGTGAGAGGTGCAGCTGTGGCAGGACGTGACACCAGCACCGCCGCTGCCGCGCGCGAGTGACGACGATGCGTCACTTTCTCGCTCCATGTGCAGTTTCCACAGCCTGGAGTCAGAACACAACTTCCCTGTACAGTAAAGTCATCGCACGTCACCCACTCGCCGTTTGTCAGGTTGCCTATATTTGGATAAATGCTTTACGACCCTTTCATCCTCAATGCCTTGGGAGGAGGACACGTTCTGGGACCCCGTTCTGCTCCAAAACGGTAATTTAGACCTGAACGTTGGAAAGCGTTCAATTACAAACATAGTGATTTCTTCTAATTTTTCTTTCTGCTTTGTTTCACACAGTCTTCCGCAACCTGAAATTCATAACAGTTTGTTGGACTGAGAAATAAAAATGTTCTAAACGTTTCAAAATTGTCATCAGCTACTTAAAAATTTTTACTTAAAGATCACCTGTTACTCCTACCAAAAGCAACGACTCAAGACCATTTCGAAACGCTCGGGAAGTTTTTAATTTCCCATCCGAACGTGCTTTTTTATTTAAATTTTAAGCTGCAGAAAATTGTCTAAACAAAATGAAAGATGAAAAAGCTGAAAATAAACAACACAAAAACGCTCTCATTTGACACTTAGCTCACATTCAAACACCAACATTAGTTTTGTGGAGGTGTGGGGTCTGCTCAGGTGTTCGTGGGGTTATTAATCTTGCTCTTTGCAAATTTGTTTCCCTCTTGTTCTGCCAACTATGAAGCCCTTTGTACTTGTTTGGTCATTGCTGTGAAAAACCTCAGAAATGGAGAACTGTTGCTCGCAGAAAGGAAAAGGGTGATGCAGATCTCGCGCCACTACAAATAACAGCGCTAAAGGAAAAACATCAACAAGACTGAACTGCGTCACACTGTGATCATTTTTCTTTTCTTCACTCCACTCCCTTTCAGCGTCTGATCAATGCGGAGGATCAGCTTTCTCTTACGGGAAGCGGCAAACCGACAGTCCGGCACCAGGAGACATAATTCTGTTCCGTTCATTTGCGTTTTGTGACTTCGCCGAGACACACAGCCGTCCCCGAGTGGCCAGATATCACCTACTGAACATTCCAGCACTGCGGACACTTCCCTCCGTGGAAGAAACAACCGAGGAGACTTCAAATAAATTATTTAAATGACACAATTAAATGACTGAACGTACTTGCGGAACGGGTGGCGCAGCGGCGTGAACCTGTCCTGCACCTGTAGGAGCTGGATTTGAATCCCATCTCCTGCTGCTGTCACCCTGAGCAGAGAACTTGCCCTAAAAAAATCAGCTGACTTATCTGGCAAGAGCAAAACACTAAGTCTACAAAGTAAATGAAAAAATACCCGAATAGTCATCTTGTACTGTACAAAGTTTTGTTAAAAAAAAAACGAGCCGCTGAGTGTGTTTGTTGGTCAGATCAGTGATGCCAAAATTCCTGTAAGTGAAATAAAATCAAGTTGCAGAATAATACATGATGATTCAAAAAGAACTGAACACTATTTTTACTCAGTGACGTGTGTATGATATAAACATGTAGTTTAAACCAATTTGCACAGCTGCCCATAATTTTTTCTTCACAGGAAGTTCACGTCAGTCGGGGTGAAGAGAACGTTGTGATAAAAATGTGACAGATGAAAAGGAAACTTTGAATGCTAGATTTATGCACTAAGCTTCTTACAGTGATTTACCCCTTTATACAGCTGTGTTGTGTTACTGTATGATGGTGGGGAAAATACCTACAGCAAGAGTTCGACCTACGTCCTTCAAGTGGAGGAATTGCCTGTAGCCACTGCGCCACCTGCTGGCCGATATTACATATATTACTACTGATTTCTCTCAAATTAATCAAATCATGTTCAGGAATTTGCATTCATGCTGAACTGTCAACACGCAGACAAGAGCAGTTGAGTGTTTACATGGTGAGCCAGGGTAAAACTGCATACAGAACCTGGATCAGGCATCCAGGAGCAACACTGGGCATCTCTGCCTGAAGTCCCACCAAACCAAACATGTTTGTTGGCTGCTACAGGATTCAATGCCCCCTGGGCTTGCGGACTGCTTGGGACATCACGGCACCAGCTCTAAAGTGACCTCACATTTCCCAGCAGAGCCATCAAAACCCCCCTTAGAGTTCTGGCAAACAGGGCCTGGGTGCCACCTCTCAGCAGTCAGTGGGCTTCAGCTCTGACATGAACCGCTGCAGGAACCAGTTGGTGGAAGAGTTCATTAATTTCTTATATTTGTATTACACTGTTTTTACTCAGCCAACTTTACCAATTGTGGAGATTTTACTGGTGGAATAAACTAGTCAGCCACTGCTCCGGGGTATGAGAGAGGATACCATCCTGGGACCTTCAGCTCACAACACTGGATGCTTAACCACCACTCTGCTCTGGGCTTCTCATTGCCCATCAGGCAAACCAAAAGCAACAGGCCAAATAACATTCTAGAACATTGTGTTCAGACTCATGTCTCACTGCTTTTTTTTAGTGGCTCTCAGGCAGCCAATGGTAATTTTAAGGACAGGTTTATAAATCAGTTTATTCAGCTGAAGAGAATGAATATTAATTTCTTGTGCTGCTCACAGCAGCTTCAACCACAAAACACTGCAAATCGCGACATCATCTTCATCCCACCTGCACCTCATATCCTCTTCAATACATAACGAATTCAGGCTACTGTTCCCATGAATTCACTGCATTTACAAATAAGGGCCTGTTGTGGATAAACTTTGTTGCCTTTATTTCTTCCCTCAACACATCAATATACCCTTTTGATATTAAAACAATACAGCAATTTAATTTTTAACACTGACTACAAGAGAAAGATGGCAACTTGAAGAGCTTTGTCTCTGTTTACCTGCTGCCCAGCCAGGTCTACTGCGGGGGTATCAGGGGAATTATGAGACAGAGGGCTGCTTCACCAGTTGCCCTCAGTGACATCTGCTCACTGCCATTGATTGTTAACCCTGGGCAACAAACACGAGTGCAACACCAGCCAGATGGTAGCAATAAAAGCAGCGCAGCTTTTAAATACTAATTTATGTTAGAATACCACAGGTGTGTGTGTGTGTGTGTGTGAGAGAGAGAGAGAGAGAGAGAGAGATGACCTTTGCCTGGACAGCGCTGGACTGTGTTTGTGGCTCTGCAGCCACCTCACTGCTGGACTAGCGGCACAACAATCCCAGCATTTGTCCACAGTGTAAATAATGTTGGTTGCCAGTCTTGGTCCTGCTGAGGAAAAATGACACCCCCGAACTTCAGAGCTGCTGAATTCCATCCTGCATTCATATAAAGTGTCAAAGCATTTCTGAGACCCATTTCCCTTGAACTCTTGAAACCTTCACAAGTTTGTCCTTCATCACCTTCTGCTACTTCCCCGATTCTCTGCTTATGTCACCGGAACCTGTGTGCCACTACCTCCGCTTCAACAATTGTGTGTAATAATCTAATCCCTCCGTTGTCACCCATTTACTCTCAGCTGCACCCTGTTTTGTGGTGTTTGCCAGATGTGTGCATGTAAACGTAAAAGTACAACAGAAGGACCAAGTCCTTTGTCTCCACAGGCCCCATGTTTACTGAAAGAGAGCTTATTACCGTGTTACTTTCCAGCAGGTTCTCCCAGTGCTCAGTGCAGGACAGCACCTGAGTGGAGCACGAGTGACAACCTGTCCAACTCACCATTCCATTGCCAAGAAATGTATTAGAAACAAATGTAGTTGCATATTTTCACATTTTTACATATGGAAAGATTCAACAAAGGGTTCTTCACAGCCTCGTTCTACTGTTGTACGTTATCTGAGGAGCGTGGACATCCCGATAACGTCCCCTTTGCTGCCAGCATTTTTTTGCTAAGTCATGCAAGATTTTTGACAAGCATTTTTTTTCTTACACAGCTGCACACAGAATTGGTTGGACATACAGATGATGTGATGCAGGTTTGTGAAGCTGTTTGGAGATCGGCAGGGAAGTGCATCTGAAAGAGATGGTTTCTGAGATACTCCTTGGATGATGAGAGGGATTCAGCAGCTATGAGGGACAGAAGGAGCTCCTTCCACCACAGAGCCAAAGCTAAGAATTTGCAAGCTTTTGATTTTGGACTCTCAAGAGAGTGGGATCACCGAGTCGCACAAAGTGGAGGGACTCAGAACTCTTGCTGCAATGTAGGGAATGAGGAGGGTCAGTTGGGTTGTAGAAAAGTGAAGTGATGGGGACACAACTGAAATAAAAACCTGGCACACAAAAAGACCCTGAGGCTGGAATACAGTGTGAGGACGTATTTAATTTGAAATAGTTATTATTGGCGTGAAACGTTATGAGTGTAACATTAAGAGACGCCTGACCTGCACTTTGTCTGATTGTCAGTTATGGCAACGAGTTGCAGCCAAACGGTGGAAGTGCTAACAAGGCCGGGTCTGGCCTGTCGGAGCAATTGAGCCCCCCGGCCCCCGATGGACGCCCACAGCAGCTCCGCAACACCATACACATCTGATATGAGTCGTCGGCCAACAAATACATTTGCTATAAGTGAACATTGAAGAGTAAACTGCCTGATTTGCCTGATTTCTTTTACTGCGTTTAGTTACAGCCCAGACGCTGTAGGCAGCACACGGGTGGCTTTATGTTAATATGCAACCATTAAACTGAAGCCAAAACAGTTTGTTTGACTGACCCAAAAACACAAGTGCCGTGTCCCCTGATGAGCTGCCCTGCAGGTGACAGTGCTGACCAAGACAGAAGTCAAATATCTGGCAGACCCCCTGTGGCCTACAATCACTTCTTAGCATAAATCCTATGTTAACATAACCATCACTGTGTTACCAAATACATTTTATGAAAAATACTTTAAAATGAGTGAAGATGAAAGCATAAAAATTTAAGAAAAGACGTTGCCTTCTATATCAATATTAAAGTGCTAGATTCCATGTTTAGCTGCTTCCTCTTGTTTAAAACATGGGTTGAGAGACAGTAAATTAATTTTCACGGTGACAACTTTAACTATGACATATTAACTCACAACAGGTTATATTTGCCCACTGATTTTTCTCAGCCCAGCAGCTTGCAGACCACCAGACTGATATGTCCAGCTGGCTGCCGTTGGCTTGCACAGGTCGCCCCTGATCTGGCTTTATGGGCCCCAACTGTCTTCCACACCCGCGCTGGCCATTCTCCCACCACACGACAGTGGCGGCTCTTCCCGTCTCTTATTTATATGCATCATCATGTCTGTATTTGTATTTTATATCTGTACTACATCTACTGAGCAGTGCAGCTGATTTGTGACATACCTGTACCTCTGCAAGCCATCTTTCACCACACCTGTGTACTGCTGCATACCTGTAAACACCAACTCATGCTAATTAAATGTCAATGGAGATTAAGATATCTTTGCTGCAGCCCCTGCCTGGACTTGTCGGACGTTCATGAGCCCTGAGACCCATCTGCTTCACCACTTCTCGCACCTTTACTCCTGTGTCATCTCATTAGACTGGCGACCCTAAAGAGATCAGTCGTCTCCCTGCTCTGTGTGGCGCAACATCTACATTTTGATCAGCGAAGGGCCTCTTCTGACAGTTGCCTGGAGATCTGCGCCATTATGCTTTATGAAATACGATGTGCTCTGCAGCATCCTGCCTCCTCCTCCACGAGCCACGTGTGCAACTAAATGCTCTTTTAATCCAGCCAAGCTTCACCACTTCAGCCAGAGTCTCCACAGACAGAGCGGAGGACACGTGCGAGTGGCAGCCTGCAGGCTGTGCTCCCAGAATAAACTGTTGAACCAAGAAAGCAGTTAGCAGCACTGGCTCAGTGCGATTGTGACTGTGAAGATAACAGGGCAACAGATACCAGGACGATTAAAAACCCGGCCAAACCTGAAGTCCTAACAGCTAGATCAGCAAAGTTCTTCAACTAAATTGCTTCTGTAAAAATTTCCACTTGAAGAAATGTGTAAAAGATGTGAACATTTGCTTTGGGTCAACCACTAAATAATTATTATAAAGTAAGGTAATGCAACAGCTTAAAGTGACCTTACTGAAGAGAGAGAGAGTGTGTGTGTGTGTGTGTGTGTGTGTGTGTGTGTGTGTGTGTGAGAGCGAATACAGAAGTTGTATGAGGTCACATATGGCCTGGATGCAATTTATAAAAACAATTCCTGCCCAATCATCCTTGCAGGTTTTTAAAAAATATTTTCTGAGAATTCAAGACCACCATCATCAACTCCCTGGCAGTTTGTTGACTTGTCTGACACACACACACACACACACACACACACAAACACACACACACACACACCTCTCTTATCTGTGTCTCCAGTGTGCTGACAGGCGGGTGGGGTGGGGGTTCAAATGGCACAGCAGTGAGGACACTGACTGGAAAAGCTGCTTCCAGCATCCTGTTGCCTCTCAGGAGCATCTCATGTCCAGGTAGCATCAGAAGCCTCACACACACACACACACACACACACACACACACACACACACACACACAGAGTGGCCTTGCATGCTGCGGGTGGCGTCATGGTTAGAGCTGCCACCTTGCACAGGCCAACACTGAAGCTCTACATTGAAGTCTTAACCATGATCTTACCCTGAATCGATGCAGTAAAAATGACCTGGCTTTAAACATGGGTGAAATATTGGAGGTCTGCAGAGAAGTGTCAGCAGAAAGAACAAATGTAAACATGCCATGCAGACTCACTCACAGACGCAACCCACCAGCCCGGCCCTGCAGAGTTATGACAGACTCAGACCTTGACAGCAACTGGAAACAATTTGGAGGGGGTTTTAAAAGGGGGCCGGGGGGTGGTGTTCTCTCACTGCCCACGTACCCACAGAGCGGCATGGCCACAGAGACGAGGAAACACCAGAAACACAGAGACATTTCACAGGCACTTTTTACTAGAGCAAGGACCCTACTGGGAGCCATTCAGGGTCCAGAGTCCACACACACACACACACACACACACACACACACACACACACACACACACACACACAGCACAGTGGGTTCTGGCAGCAGCTGGGTGCTTTAGGGTTTTTCGCAGGAGACTCTCTGGTGCCTCATCGGCTTGAGAAGAGAGAGGTGGGCTGACAAGATGTACCATTTTATTTTATTGTGTTGTCATGGTTATTAAACAGAGCCCAGTGTGCCCCCCCAGTGCCTCTATGAGAATCAGAAAAACCCCTTTATTGGACGAGGACCAAGAAACTAATGCCTGTGGTTTTCGAACTTTCCTACTAATAGGACCGACATGCATCCATCACTGTTTTCATCTTCATTTAAGGTCTTTTTTGCTCAAATAGCTGAATTAAAGAATCAGCCTAAACACAGAAAACACTTTAAATAAAAGGGATAAAATGAGAGTTTTGTATATAGAAAAAAAATAAAGCTCAGACACTGGCCTTGGTGCCTGCATGGTGCTCTGCAATTCCCTCTCTGATTAATAAAGAATCTATCTATCTATCTATCTATCTATCTATCTATCTATCTATCTATCTATCTATCCTTTAAAAATGTGGTAAAATACAGTAGACACAATGCTATGTAAAATTTAGTGCTGCTTTCTCTTGATCGAGGGACCTGGGTTCAGATCCCACCTCCTACTGCAGTGCATCTGAGTGAGGTCCTTACCTCAGTTTGTACGGTAAAATTGACCCTGCTGTATGAATGGGTGAACACTGTGAGCAGGGAGAGAAGTGTCAGCTAAATGAATGAACATTTACTCCACGGGGGCTTCTGCTATGTTCCCCTTGAGCTGGTGTGTAACCTGAATTGCACCTTTCCAGGAAGGACTGAAAAAACGGAACATTCGCAATACTGCAGAACTTAATCCACAAACACATGCAGTAGAATGAGCTAACAAACATACACAGGGTGTGTACAGAAGGCCATTTGGTGGCGGCTGCTGAATGTCATTGTAGGTGTGTGTGCTGAGTGGCACTCGAGGGGGGAGAGGATATGACTGGTGATAGGGGGCATTCCCTGGTGAGTGGGGCAACCGGCCGACAAAGAGCCCCTCACAGGGCAGCCAGGACATGGGAAGCATCTCTTTCTCCTTCTACATGGCTGACATGTGCTTTGGGGGTTCGGAGCAGGAAACTGAAGGAGCTGCTGACACAGGGGGCTGGGTGGGTTAACCCAACACCAATACGAGTGTTTCACTGGCACTTACACAGCTGGGCACTTCCACGGAGGCTTCTCAGATTCAGTCTCACTTTCACATTAAAGTAAAGTAGGAGGGTTGTTAGTGTAAAACCCCTCCTGAGACTGGACCCTTACACCCACAGTCACACTGCAGCCTGGCCCACAGCGCCATCTGTCCTCACTAATATGCAAGTGGATCCAGAGTTTTGTAGGATTTTTTTACAAATTATTTTCACACAGTCTTATAACGGATTTGACTGCACTATGTTTTGCATTGTGTACTTAGAGTTGCAGAAGACCACTTGCAGAACTGAAATCAAGTTTAAACAAATTGTGCTTCATTTCACCCAATATCCTTTCACTAGGGAGAAAAACTACTGGGCTGTTTCTTGGTTTTTCCAAATTTCTGTTTCCTGCATTTCCATCAGAACATTTTTCTGTTATGTACAGAACTGTCTGCTTAAAAATCACTTTAAATACTTCCATGAATTGATGTGTCAAAAATCTGGGCTTCCTTTTGCTAACTAACCAGTGATTTATTCTGTTTTTCACTTCTATAAGTTCTGGAAAATATATTTCAAATAATATAATGCACTGGGCTCCTTGTGATGGACTGGTGTCCCAGGATGAAGTCTCTCAGCCAAAGTGGTTCCAGGAGAGGCTCCGGATGGCCGTGACCCTGACCAGGATAAAGCGGTCAGCAATAACGGAGGGTGATTCCAGGACCTGGTCCCGCGTGAAGAAACCACTGCAGAGCTGTAGAAGCTCCGGCTGCCCTATTCATGGCCACAGTCCTAGTAGGGTGTGTGAGCCCACTGCAGAAACGTCTCCTCTTACACTGTCATCGCCTGGCACTCACGGGCAGAGTGCATCCGGCCCTGGTGGGGAGGGGGAGGCCTGTACTATGCTCAGCGGCTCCCTCACCTGGCCGCACAGGTGAGCATTGACGAGGCAAAAGGTGAGAAAAGCTGGCAGCAGTTAACAGATAAAGCAGGCAGGTGGAAAACAACAGGCTGCCGGCTCCACTGGGCCGTGTGATTCACTTGGAGGAGGACACAGTTCGCATTCTATCTCCTCCTGCAGACCTGTGGGCACCGGCGGGCTGTAGGCATCGGTGTGGGCGATGGGGGTGCAGCCGTCACAGGCTGAGGTGTTCCTGGTCCTCTGTGTCATGACTCAGTCACTCTGCAGCTAACATTACACATAAACGGCTCATATCCTTCAGGTAGATGCATTTGTCACTGTTTGTCAGTCCAGGCACATTCCTGTGGGGTGGCACCTGTGGACAGGTGGGTGGAGTGTGCAGTGCATCCACACACTCTCACTCACACACAAACTAACACACACAGACTTTGTCTCCAATCCACCTCCCTGCTCCCTGTGCCAGCGTGGTCTGTCACATACACAATAAGTGCGAGGGGGGAATCACACGTGTTACTCTGACAATGACTGTGAGCCAGAAGTTGCTCTGTGACACTGGCTGTGTGGAGGGGGGTGCCTGGGTCCCATATGGGACTATTTTTACTATATACTGCTAACTGCTCCCCCCACTGCAGCTTCCAGACTGGGACACCTCCTGGTTCCACACCCCCATGAACACTGCTCCTCCACACACCACCTCCTCAACTTACAAACACAACTGGACACAAGCCTGTTTGTAACCTGATTTGCTTCTCAATCCAACCACTAGATCACAATCAATGGAAGCCTAGCAAAACAGTGACCAGTAAATTTATTCACATTTAAGCTCCACAAAAAAACTCAGATAAAGTTATGCTAATTTTCACTGGCTGCTGGACCTAAACAGGGTCTGTATTCCACTGCACATGGAAACAGGGTGTGAACCAGCAAACTCCAGCAACACCAGTCCCTCACAGCACAGCACTTTTATTTTATTACCTTTTATTAACTTCAAACCACATAGCAACATTCATCAGCATCCGGCCACGTTCAGTTTTCTTTATTGTCTATACAATAAAGTGCAATAACAGGAATGAACAATGACTTGTTCACTCTGGGTAGGTTCTATAAAAGCCATGGATGTAGATAATTGTGAAGAAAACAACTTGCTGTAACTTACTAACTTAAAGGTGCATTAAAAAAACAAAAGTTTAAATGGCTGAAATTTTAAAAAAATGCAACGCATCTACAAACTAATTTTCAATACCAGTTGCTGAGTGATTTATCCCATAAACACCGTGTTGAAGACACAATACATATATAGAAAAGTGTGTTGTTAAAAACTTGTATGGGGAACGACTGCAGCTGAAGGGGCCGGAATATTCTGTTGTTTTCATATTCCTTCCTCCTTTTCAAAGGGGTATTTCGATTGTCATGACAACAGTCAGCGTACTTCGCAGAGGAGAGGAACTAAAAATTAGAGCAGGTGAAAGTCAAGTTGCTCTCAGCACGTGTGCCGCCCCTGCCTCTCTTTGTCATGATTCCCATCCATCTCCGTCCCTCAGCCCTGGGTGACATGTCGCTTTGTGAACTTCACCGGGGGCCCTGCCCTCAGGCTCCTTACCCCACCTCACCTCCAGGGCCCCTTCGCCGCCAGGGAACGACTTCGGCCCCCACAGCTGTCACCCGCACCCAGCACCCGGCAACTGAGAACAAAAAGCCAGTGGCCCACACAGCCCCCTCAGAAACACCCCATCATGCCCCCACCTCACACAGAAACACCAAGCCCTTTGTCCACCCTTCTTTAGGCAGAATACGCACATAGACTAACGGTCAGTCAGGGTCTGGTCTGCACAGCAGAGCTTTAAAATGGCCTGACGGTGCTGAGCCGCATGCGAGCTGGTCAGCAGCGCTTGAGTTTCCCAGTGAACCCCACCCTCCTCCTCTCTGCCCACTTCATTAATTCTTCAAACATGAGTTGTAAAAACTCACTGGTTTCCTCCACCCAAGTGTGAACTGACATTTATTCATTGAATTGGTAAGCCGCGCAGTGACAGGGGAAGTTATTTAACGTGTTCTCTGCTCCGTGTCGTGAAAAGGCTCTGCGCTTGGGACACTTGTGTAACCACGACAACAAAGGAGGTCAGTTGCTAAAGGGGCTATTTTGCCAGGCGGTGCAATTGTTTCCACAGGCAGGCAGCTGGGCGGCAGGGGCCCTGTGAATCGTCTGCTGAGGTGAACAGCAGGCGGCCCGGTACCCTTTCAGCCCCCGTCGCTCCATTGCCCGTCTGCCCCAAGCCCCCCGGGCCCCCAATCAAAACCACGGTGCCACACTCACTAGCGAACAATGAGGCCATTCCGGGGGGGGGGGGGTCCAGCGAGCAAACAAAGCCCATCTTTAGTGACTGCATACAAGTCTAAAAAGTCAACCTGCAAATGGTAACATGTTTATTAAATTTAATACATTTACTGATTACATTCATAGTACACTTATTCAGTTCTCCAAACTACTTTACGATGTTACGCTATTTACACTTATTAGAATTACTTAACCATTTATACAGCAGGGTAGGCATTTTGCTCAAGGGATTGACATCCGGGTCCTTTGGCGACAGCTGTAACCACTATGCCACCTGCTGCCCAGTATCGTTAACCAAAGCTCTACTGCAAGTAGATCGCGATTACAAAATGCTTTAAACCTGTAAGTTCCACAGAGAAATGTGAACAAAACAAGACAATTTTACTGTGCCATAGACAGACAACCTTTAATCCAAAACAAACAGCCATCATACAGTCAATGATCTGGATTTTACTGGGGGGTCCAAATATGGCAAAAGTTGGAAAATCGAAAGTTTGATTTAAGCATTTTTTTTACTATGGTACTGCATAGTACTGCACTGTGTACTACAGTAACAGTAATGTAAAAAGAACAAGCAATGTGGGCAATAAAATTAAATACAGTCAGTGGTGTAACTGAAACATACAAACATACAGCAGAGTGAATTATATTCAGAAAATGGTGAATAAGATGCTGCTACAGGGGGTCTAGAGGCACTGTCTTCATCACCCTGACACTGGAGACGGCTGGATGGTTCTTTACCCAGACACCGTGTCAACATTAAAACCATATTTTATGAATAAATGAAGTTATCCAAAAATTGAAAGTCTGCTAAATGGAGGATTGGCTGTATTAAAATAGTTGCTGAACGAGTCCAGGAACATGCTTTACTGTGGTGCTGTACAAGAATGGGGGGAGCTTTTCTACACTTCACTGACATATTGGGTGGTCTGGGGCACACCGACTTGTGTAGAACAGGCCTTTTCTGCCCCCGAGGGGGGTGGCACTGTTTGGCAGCAGCCAGGCTCCGCACCACGACACCAAGGTCTCACAATACTGCTGCCACCAAGGAAGTCAAAATGTCTCCCACTGGTGGGTGACAGTCGCCAAGTGGGCCGCACCGGGAAGGTGCCCCATGTTAGCGATGGTGAAACGAGCCACATGCGGATCCCTTTATACAGGGAGTAAAAGTGAGGATTCTGGGGTGGGGGGGTATCTCAGATCCATGTCTTTGCTGATGCTTTCATGTCTTTCTGGCTGTCCTGTCAATACCAGGTCACAGTATATTCCAGTACATGACCCCCCCCCCCTTGGAATTTTCCACAAAGCGCTGGGACCCTCCACACAGACAACTTCCCCATTAGAACCACTAGGACCCGGCAACAGCTTTCTGTGCTGTTTGTCTTCCCTCGGTTTAGTCAATAACATGAATTATTGAACAGGAATATTTAGAGTGCAAAATGAAACAGCAAAACACCTTCCTGTCATCCTCCTTCACTCATACTGCACATGAAAGACAGAACCTGCACTTGGTTGGGGCTTGAACTTGTCCAGGGCCACAACTCCAAAGCAGGAGTCCTGCTGTCTCTGCATTGCCTGGATTTGCAGAGTTCAGGACTGGAAAATGTACTGAAGGAATGTACGAAGGAAGGAAGGAAGGAAGGAAGGTAGATAGACAGAAAAACAGGTGGGAAACTGAATACACAACACATTACACACAAGCTTGTTGATACGACATACAGGGATCCAGTCTTTGACTTGTGAGATTACTCATATACAAGTGAAATTATATAATACCTTTTACTGAGTTATGAGCAAATATGATGCTGATTTTTCACATTTACAAGTAACAAGAGCTGAGTGTGGGGGGGGGGGTTCAAAGTTTGTGCCTTAACAGTAATTAAATCTCCAAAATTCGAGATTTCACTTCAGGATTTCCAGGAACGAGTTACGCTCCTAAGCAGAACAGCTGTACTAAAATATCTCTGCTTTTCTCCTGCAGAACTCCAGTGTGGACTTTGCCCAAAGGGGAGGGCAGCCAGCGCCTGACAGAGACCAGCAGTAAAGCTGTACCTCCGTCTTCATCGTCAACTGTTAAAGCAGCCGAAGGTCTCGCTGCTTCATCCACAGATCAATATGCCAAAGAATAGTGTGGAGACTCTATTTTTAGAAAGAAGGAAGAGGTGGAGACATTTCAAGATATGTGGTCACAGTGGAATGTGATGAGACCAACCAAGTTACTACAGAAGTCAATGCTAAAACAGGCCCTCAGAAGCAACCATCGCTGTATTGTGGAAGACAGCAATACGAGGCTCACATGATAATCCACATTCAAACAGCCCACATTAAGCTGCCACTGTCAGCACTTAGTCACAAACCAATTTAATGCAACTACATCTGTTTATCTCACGGCTGTTTCCCCCTCTGTACACATGTTACTCAAATAAACTCTACTGCTGTCTTTGTCTTGGCTGAATATTACTTTGTATTTATTCATGGCACCTTCGTAAATTTTTTAATTCATATTCTGATGTTGACTACGTTTGGTTACGAAGGAGCAAATGTGTTGAACTCCCTGTACATTAAACCGCACACGGCCACTAAAGTTCTCTTATTTCACAGTCTTAACTCCTGTGATTCCTCAGAAAAGCACAAATACCATGGCATGCAAATAGGAAGCAGTTGAGAAGATAACCTGCAAATTCTGGGCTCAGGCAGCTGAGAACATTCCGGTGCCTCTCGCCTGCATCCCAATGGACGGACCCCGCGGGCCAGTGGCGAACTTCCTCACTTGTTCCACACTTGCTTCTGCTGTGTGTTTTGAGGAAGTTGACACCACTGCCCACGCAGATAAAAGTCCCCCGGCTGGCTTCACCTAAAAGCCCAGAATAATTGTGCCTGTCACAGCCAGATCACTTGACCAGGGCACATGTGGAAAAAGCATGACCAAGACGGGTGGAAAGAACCTTCCTTTCAATAACAAACATCACACACCACTGTGGCATAAAATGTATTGCATCTTTCATCCCCTCTGCAGATACAGTCACATACAACATGTTGCATAGTACCAACAGTTCCATTAATCTGATAAATTAATTATTAATTCACCGTTTACTTCTGGCAATGCACTGATAGGCTCTTTTTGCTCAGACAAAGAGTGCGAGGTGCCTCTTACAGGTGTTGAGACAGGGTATCAAATCTGGCTTGTAATATGAGCCTGGATTCAACGGCCCTGCAGACTTTGCCCCAGGGACCCCATTGCAGAGGTGACCTAAAGGACCCAGAGATGACTGCTGCCATATGGCTCCTTTGAGGAAGCTCATCGCAGACTCAGCCAGGGGGGTCTCGAACACACCAAGGAAGGACCACTCTGGCCTGGTGTGGAAGTTTCTCCGACTCATTCAGGTCTCCCACAAAACCGCCTTGCTGGGGGGCCACAAGCCGATGAGAAGTGGTTGATGCTTCCGCTGTTATTAAATTAATAATCTGTGGTTGTATTTAAATATTCAGTGTTGTCCACCATATGTGCGAACGTACAGTAGCCCAGGCTGAACACAACTGGGGTGTCGGGTTCCAGCGAGGCTCTCGTCTTACAGCCTTGTGGCCACAAAGAATCTGTGCTCACACACACACACACACACACACACACACACACACACTTACAAACTTTACATCACAACAAGCTGTCAACACAGACAGCAAAGGAGTCTGGTGGACATCTGTAACCTCTTAAACCAAGACCCTGACAGGACTGTACACACACTTGAGCGACACAACAATCATATCATCGCTGCCCCAATGACTATAATAAAGTGCTATAATAAAGCATAATTACTGCCGTGAGATGAACTTGATTATTGCTGCGCCCACAGTCCTGGCACTGAGTGAAGTCCGTGCACTGTGTACCAAAGTCCCTGCCCAATCCCCCATGAATTCCCCTGTCTAACCTGTGCATCACCTGCTGTGCTGGGAGCGAACCTATTCTGTTGAGGTACCCAGAGTCTGGAGGTGCACAGGGTGAGGGGTGCCATGTATGTCGACACACCTGCGTGGATGGAGGGAGTCAGATCTGACGCAGCACTGAGCAAACGGGGCCATGCAACGTGTGAGCTCACCCTGCCCCCATGGCAGGACCCTGTGGGGTTGGGGGTTGCCTTCTGACACCTCGACACTGTCCTCCATCAGCAGCATACAGCTAAGCACTGGCAGCAAGAAAGCGATAAAAAGGAGGAGAAATACATGACGGCGAAGATGTAACCACTCTCTCCTTGTGACAGAGTGTGTTTTCATGTAGGCTCATGACGTGCATGTGGGAGAGGGTGTGTATGAGCTGATGTGTACATTCCTGTGGAATCCGTGCACACTCAAGCCCAGAAGAAGCATGAAAGGGTCGTGTGTGTGTGTGTGTGTGTGTGTGTGTGTATGTGTGTAAAGTATATGTGTTTATGCTGCCATGCTTCACTGGGAGTATTCCTGCAGGAGGAGAAGGGGGGGAGAACACATCTAATACTCCAGGGCGCCTGCCTCTGTCTCAGTCCACTCCTTGTTCTCTCTCTCTTGTTAAAGGTGGGTGTATGAAATATTAATGCACCTGCAGGGGGGCCTCGTGCCCGAGTGGCTAGCTGGAGTGGTGGAAGCTGCTGCAAGGCGTTATTCTCCCTCCGGACTGCCACCGCGGGCACCGACGTACACACACACACACACACACACACACACACACTCACACACACACACACACACACACACACACACACACACACCGAACATTCAGCTTTGTTTGTGCGGCACTTCCTTTGGATGGCGGCTGCAGAGGGGCCGCAGGGGGTCTCCACAGCCTCCCTGGGCCGAGGTCACCGCGTGAGCTACAGGAGACGTACTGTGAGACTCCTGCGAGAAGCCAGCAAAAAAACGACACCAGTATAACAACAGACTCAAACGATGAACTGATGCATCCTAATACAGGTGAGACAAATGTGGGCAAACTAATGGTCTGTACGTGTGTGTCTGTGTGTGTGTGATTTAGAGAAGCACACTGCCGTGGCAGCTGGAGTGGCCCTGTGTTATGTGGGCTACGTGTGTATGCTGCCCTGGTTGCCAGGCGGTGACATCATAACTGCACGGTGCTTCCAGCCCCCCCCTACACTGCCCCCCAGCAAACCATCACTGACTTCTGGCCGACAACAACCGTCTAAAATGGGATATAGCTGCACCGGCAGTGTGTATGTAGTACAAGCATTTTTTCTACAGGCAGAAATGGAGAAATAACTTAAAAGGTGATCATTTCCCTTCAGTCCTGGCCACGTGTCACTACATTGTGAAATATTATAACAATCCATCTGTCTGTTATCAATCACTGCTGTGTCCTTGTCAGGGTGGTGGAAGTTCAGAAGTTTCTCCTGGAATCTAAGCTTCATCATTGTTACGTAATATTTCTTCATTCATGGCCTTACTATGACTTGTGTACAACCCCAAACCTACAAAACCTACAAAAGTTGGATAAATGCAGATCACAGTGTGGATGCAGTAAGATGCTTTGACTATTTTCCGCTCTATCAGCATCAGATACCCTGCACAGCTCTGCCAAGCTAACAAAACTAATCAATCGATGATCCTGTATTGGGGAATTTGTGAGAAGAGAAAAATGCCATACTGACATTATTAGATCTATAGCTTTGATTTATTACAGTACAAATCATCTGAAAACTTAATCACCTGTAAAAGTTCCAGTTTCAACGAGCCTCAAATTGTTAGCTGTAAATATTGTTAACCCACCCACCCATTAGCATACTGCTTTATTATGGTAAGGATCAACTGATAACATCATGTTCTGTAAGGCAGCTTCATCCTGTAACTGCCCCAGTTCAAAATACAGCCAGATCTGAAGTACTGTGTAGAGGTTGTACCTGAGTGCTCCGTCAATCGCACAACATGCGTATTTATTTTTAAACGCTGTTTAAACGCTGTTTCTGTGACAACCTGTTGAATGTTACAATCCTCATGTGTGAGCTTTATCTCCTTTTATATCCCTGCATCATGGTTAAAATGGCGAATGTGCCAACACTGAGCCCAAGCAGCCGGCTATTGGCACCCGCCATTAAAAAGGGAAAAGTGCCGGAGGAGGTGGGCACCAAATGTCTGCCCAGAGAGCCAGGCCTGGATCTGTTCTACCACCCTGGAACCCCAATTTTTCTCCCAGTTTCTTGACCTGGGAGTTTTTTTTCCCTCTCCTCAGTTGCCAGATGGCTTATTTCAGTATAAATCATAACTATCTGCTTTATTTATTTATTTATTTATTTATTTTATTTTCCTGCTGCCTTTTATGTGCCATACATAGCATCCTGACTTCTGGCATCAGTCTGCTATGGGAAGCCCATTGCCTCTGCAGGGGGCAGTGAAGTCTGTCTCAACCATCACAGGACTTCACTGCAGACCATCCAGACCACCTACAACAAGTGGTGCGTCAGGAAAAGTCAGGTCACCACCATAGACCCCTCCGATCCTCCCATTCTCCGCTCTCACGCCTGCAGCCTGGAAGCGTGTGTAAGGCTGCTGAACTGTGGACAGCATAATGGCCAACCAGCACTGACCACCCCCCTGCTTACTTTCCAACTTATCTAAATTCTACCCCTACTTGTCTGTACTGTTCAGTTTCCATGCCATCTATCAGTGCTGAACACCGTCGTCCAAGAGAAACTACATTTCCTTCTTTTGTACATCTGCATACATGCACAATGACAATAAAGCGAAGGTTTATGTGTTACACCTTTTAGTGTGTTGCCTTTATCACTGTGCTAACTTTATACCATATGTACTGAACTGATAAATGATTGTTTATTTATGTGCTGGATTGACTGTGCTGCTTGCAACACTATTTCATCCTAAACTCCCATTGTCACCTGTATATCTTGCAATCTGGTAAGCGCTGATTTGGCTTTTATAGACCTACCCTGGTAAGTCACCTTGGAGGAAGGTATAAAGCTAAATAATAGGTATAATAATAATTATACAGCATGAATTTAAATAATCTATTAGTCCTGTGAAGAACAACAAGCTCCATTCTAGGTGTTTCATGCAGGTTGAGGAACTGTGTTCACCACTGGCCTGTTCATGCTGCTCTCCTGAAGACCTGCTAGAGCAGCTGTTTTTTGAACTGGACTTTCACCCCATGACACTGCCTGACATTATGGGCTGTATGCAGCAGTCAAGGAGCCCGGCGTCTGGGCTGCAGCCTCAGGGGGGCCATCCACTACAGGAATCTCCAGAGGGGATTTCCTTCACACAGTGACATGTGAGGAGGACGACCGACAGGAAATGCAGCTGCCACTCACTGCCCTCCACACAACACATTCGTTTTGTTCATTTGTAGGATTTGCTTCCTCGCTGTGATTCATTTCACTCTGAATCCAGATCCTGTCACTGAATTTATAAAAACTCCACAAATACGAAACTCTTTGTCTGTAGCTCCTGACAAATGTAAACCACACGTTGACTGAGAAATCTGTTGTCTTCAAGTTGGTTCCATTCATCTGCTTGTTTGTAAATGATTGTAATAAATGTATAATGAGGATGAACTCTGATCAAAACCCCAATCGTGAGCAACATTTCTCTCCTGTCATCTCAGGTTTCCGTTCATATTTTTGACTGAACAGTGTAACATGTTACACTTCAGAGTAAAAAGCCAAAGGATATTATATGTCAGTTGAACATGTTCAGTATAGATGTTGACAAAAGTACAGGTTTAAGTTTAAATGCAGCTCCTGGACATGCAGCTTACAGTCTACATTCTACAGGCAGCCATATGTAACCATTATTGTGGAACACAGATGTAAAACCCAGAAAATCCAAACGAAAGAAAACAAACAAATAAACAAGAGGGGAGATTATTGTACATTATAAATGGAGACCAAAGCCTCGGATCTCTGTTATATAACAATCTTGCCACCCTGCAAGCCCAATACTGTAGTGAGCTGAGCTCCTCCACGGCTCATTTCAGACCAGAGCCAGGGAAGCACCTCCACACCGGTATGTTCTTGGGTCCAGAATCTGCGCTCAGTTCCGCCCACCGTCACCGCGCACGACCCAGAGCCTCTAACCTGCCAGCTCTGCTCCTCAAATAATGGAGCAAGTTGCTGAGATGCACAGTGAAGACAAAGTAACACAGAACCATCTCATAACTACTCTCACCTTCTTTGAGGTTATTTTCAAGTCTGTTCCTGGCTTTGGTCGCTCACCTTCGCCTTCATGAGTACTTTCTGCTGCAAATAATCTCAATAAACAAACACGGCGTCCCGTTAAAGGTCCCACAGCCCGGACCGCAGCCCGGGCGGCACCACATGTTCATACTCACTCTTGCGGGAGGGAGAAAGTGTCCAGTCGGGCTGCACAAAGATCCTGCGCGAAATGTTGCTGCAGAACTGGATCATAAATAAAACACACTAAAATCTGCACCAGTAGGGAAGGTGTCAGGTATCGCGGCCCGGGCCGATCGCCATCATTCGCCACTTTTGTTTTTCTGAAGCGGACTTGAAGCGCAGCGCCGGATCAGTGGCAGGTTCGAGCGAACGGCGTTGCGGAGCGGGGAGGAAGGAGCGCAGCCATGGAGCGGCCGCTAGACACCGCGGAGCAGGAGCGGGGAGCGCGGATCGGCAGCCAGCCGCAGCGAGCCCGGGCGCAAGCTCCGGACATTTAATATGATTGACGGCTACTGCGGTGAATCAGAGCGCCGCAACCCGCCCACCTCCGAGTGCACAGCCAATCAGACAGTGAGTCAGGGATCTTCTACGGAGAAGCCCCGCCTTGGCGACTTGTGTGAAATAGAGCAGCTCCGCACCGGCGGCCTCAGTGAACCCGCGCGGAGCTCCACCGACCGGCCGCAGGGGAAACGGCCGCTGTTTGCAGTCGCAGGGGTGCTTGTGCTGGTGCTGTGTCGTGCGCACGAGTGGGAGAAACGAATGACTAAAGATCACAATGATACGAAACGCGTGTAGGTGGGTGACACACTGGTGCAGGTGGGATGACTAAACCGGAACACGGCCGTGTGGGACGGCAGCAACTTTATGTAATGTGTTTTCGGAGAGAAATTTCTGTCCTCTTTTGCGGATTTGCCACACATGACTAACTGCACCTAAAATAAAGTGCAGCGTAAAACTCCAGCAGTACCAGCTACAGGGGGTCGCCTTGATCCGGTTCTTGCCAAATGTCTATAACAAATTCTGAGTCATTCGCATGAAAGTGAGTTTTACCTCAGTCTGACTTCCTTTGTGTCTTGGGATCTGGTTGTTCATGGGTTAAGAGGAGCCACTTTGCCATTATGCTGGGAAATTATTAATATGCACATAAGCATCAGGCCAAATTCTCTGAATATTGTGGCCCACATGTGTGTAGCATGTGTTCCTTCTGAACAAGTGAATGTTTTCCAAGTGGGCTGGTGTTGCTTCAGTCATGTGTCCATTTCAACAACCACTCATGCAAGGGAGGCTGCTGGGCGTCGTGGACCTGCTCCTCTTGCCTTCTTTAACTTTCTTTTGTTAAACAGTTGTATGAAATCCAGGTCTAAGTTCACTTTTTATTTGCTGCAGCCCTATGTTTTATCCCGGCTTGTTGCTTTCTGGTTGTCACTGTGTTGAGCCCATAAGTACAAATAAATCAGTGGTTAATAAAGGACACAATGTGGCAAAAGGGTTAGATTTGAGTTTTCACTTCCATATTTATATTTTCTCTCCTGCTGTCATGCCTTTTATCAAGGTGTTTACCCTGAATTGCTCCAGTAAAAATTACCCTGCTGTACAGATGGATAAATCACTGTAGGTAGTTCAATGCACAAACCTCACTGAGGATCAGCTGAATCAATAAAGTAAATAAAGCTCCATGGCAGAAAGATGCCAACAGAAGAGTTTCTCCACATGTTATTTATATTTAGGCCAAAAACTGTTGTCTGGATCCTGTGTATATTTACTACATTTTCATGACGAGGCAATTCTATTCACCGCTTAGACTTTGAGAGGTGTGTTGACCCCTCTGGTTGTACAAACTGCGCAGTGTCATATCAAATACACAGATAAAACATTAAGAGCCTACAAACTGCTTGTGAGACAGAAATACACTTACAGCGATTCCTTCTGCTCCTCTGCGTCACTGACGGTTAAACCCAACGAGCTGCACAGGCCGGAGTCCCACCTTCACTGGCTCCCGTTGGCTTTTCCTGCCTTAGCTTGTGCCCTGCATTTCCTGCTGGCATTTATTGGCAGCCGGGTGAAGAATACTTGGCAAGAAGTGTGTGTGTGGGGGGGGGATTCCAATCAGAGAGTCGCTGGGCAGCGGCAAATGTTTTCTGTAGGCCTCCGAGCAGCAGGAAGATCCACACAGACACATGCTTAAATGTACAGAAATACAGTGTGGTTGTTTAAGCGGGGCTGTAATGAGAAACAGTGGCTGGCGGAGCCGCGCCAGTCCAGTGCTTGCCGGCCTTTTTTGTTACGAGTTAAATCTGGGCAGCATAACAGGAAATAGAGGGCTCAAGTTCCACTGCTGAAAATATGCATAACTGCAGCACAAGAACGGAAGACCCACAGTTGTGAGGGGGAAGGTGCCACATTTTGCATATTAAACGTTTATATTTGAAAACCGGAGTTTTGAAATGAAATGTGTAGCAGTGAAGGAGCTGTGATTTATAGTGCAGAAGGAAGAAGACTTTGTCAGCAGACTGGACTAGATATGCAAGCAGCAAATAGTCCATGTTTCTGTGTGTGTGTGTGTGTGCGTGTGTGCATGCGTGTGCGTGTGCGTGTGTGCATGCGTGTGCGTGCGCACACAGGCGGGGGGGGGGGGGGGG
>UFQX01000121.1:529363-544439 GCA_900497675.1 Arapaima gigas
GGGGGGGGGGGGGGGGGGTGCAAGTAGGAGGCGACAACTGCAGGAATTCTGTCACAGATTTCTCCACAGCTGATGTCAAGGTAGGTTACCAGGCTGCTGGCAACTGTCTCTGTAACATTTTCAAATGGATTCAAATGAATAAAATCATTGCCTATCAGAAGGAGTTGCATTTTGCATTTTGTGTATTTAACTGATTCTCCCAAGGAGTGGCTGGTTGTCATACAGCATATATGTGATATGTACAGTATATGGCACATACATGCACATTTTTACATTTTTAGGAAATTCAAAACTTACATTTAAAAAAGGAAGACAGGGAAAAGGGAAGGAAGGGCAAAAAAACGAATTCAAAACAAAGTAAATAAAAGCTTCTTAAAAAGTAATTTTACAAATGTGCTCTCAGTTTAGCATGAGGTACTGAATGTCGGCAGGATGATAAGGTGAAGTAGGAAATGGGGCACGAAACGGGACCTCCACGTGTGTGGACCAGGCAGGGAGTAAAGCAGATGGCCTGCAGTGGAGATAGTGCTGGAGTGGGGCTGTGGGGGGGTGGTAAAATGACATGGAAGGTGGCTTCTGGAGGAAGAAATCCTCTGTGTATATAAAACAGGGATGAGTAGAGAAGTTTCAACAGAAGACAGAGTGTGAGTGCTTAGGGAGACTGTGGTGCTAACTAGATTTTATTAAGATAAATATATTTATGTTAATTTCTCTGACCCCCCCCCCCCCCCCCCCCCCCCCCCCCCCCCCCCCCCCNTTTTTTTTATTTTTCTCGCCCCCCCCCCCCCCCCGGTGTCCAGGTCCAGCAACAGCAGTATGTTTGTGGTTTGGCCTCTCATGTCACACACTATTTACATTATTAACGCCCTAGTGACTGCGTTTCCATAACCTATCTACTAATAAGATGCAGATAATAATAATATTAATAATAATAATAATAATAATAATAATAATAACAGCAACATGGCTTTTGCGTTTTGCTAGCTAGAACTGCAATAATGAAAACAAAAGCAAGAAATATAAAAGGCAAAAATATATGGCTACACACCGCTCACACGGATGGTGTCCTGGGCAGGTGGTTCCCCCCAGTGGTGAAAGGCTTTCACAACAAACCGGGGACAGTCGTGCGTCCGTAGGAGGCGCTCGGTGGTTTTTAAGAATTTAGCTTAAGTATTTAGCGGACACGTTTGTCCAAGGCGATTTATAGGCTACATGAACCAAGACACACAAACACACACACGCACGTTTGTTTGTTTTTCTTTTATGTCTCTGAGTATAAAGAACAAACAGCAGACAGCGAGAGAGTGAGGTTTACAAACAGACTGCAAAGACTTTGTGTAAAATGGTACTTTGGAATGGAAAGTGTGTTCTGAAGTCCGTTCTGTTCATCCATGAATACGAATTTGTCACAAAACAAAACTGAGACTTAAAATTCTTCTTTACTCGTTTTGTTCATAATTCCAAAGTCACTGTTTCCGCCATTTCAAAATCAGTAGAGGACAGATCTCAGTTTACTTACAGGTCATGTTCTGTAAAAGCCAAGTATACAGCTATAATAAATTTTAAAAAAGCTGTGCAGGACGTATTATTTCAAGCTACATAATAATCAAACATACTTTAACATGTAACTGTTTCGCAGGAGTTCCTTTTCACTTCCACAAGTGGAACATGTTGCTGCACCTCAGTTTGCGGACACCGAGGAGAATCCAGGCAGTTTCACCCCCTGTGGTTCTCCTGAGTCCAGTGCAAAAAAGGGAGTTTCGAATTAAAAATTAATATGTGGTTTTAGTTTAGATAGATAGATAGATAGATAGATAGATAGATAGATAGATAGACAGAGAGAGAGAGATGTAATTAAGTACGTTGATCAAGAGCATCAGGAAGGGGATTTAAACCAGGAATATCGACTCTTATTATAATTATTAGTTTTTGTTTAGCTAAATCCTTTGCTCAAGGGGCCTTACACCGGTAGACAGATTTACTATCATTTACAAATTTTCCCTGAAAGGTATTTTTAATGTCTCAGTTCAGGGTTGGTTCCCCGATCTTGGTTGCTACAGCAGGAAGGGGATTCGACCCAACAATCTTCACATTACAGGTTTATTATTATGATTATTATTAATCGTTATTTATCTGACTCCTTGACCAAAGACCGTTAGATAACCAATGGAGACCCGTTAAGCAGCTGCAGTGATTTTTTTCCATTCATATGACGAGGTTTTTTTCTCCCAACATAGCCAGATAGTGGTTTGGCTTCGTCTCGTGCTGCTTTAAGTGAAATTGCGGCGAAGAAGCGAGACGAACAGGCAATTTCTCCCGCAGGTTGCATCATTATTGTAGGAACCGGACCAGCGGTACTGCGCATGCGCGCATCTCCCCTCCCCACTGCTCCCCGCCCGATCCATGAGACCCGCACCACCGGTACGGTAGAACCTGCTCTGGTCCGCCACGTTCCGCCGCATCCCGCACAGATGGGCAAGAGCGGCGACATTAACGGCTACACCAAGGCGGCGCCTCCGCCAACACCGGGCGCCCAGGTGCCACCTAAAGGTGCGGGGCCGGTGCGGCGCGCACTGCGCGGTTTCCTGCGGCGCAACGTACTCGTGCTGCTCACCGTGTCCGGGGTGCTGCTGGGGGCCGCGCTCGGCATGGCGGTGCGGCGCGCGCACTTGTCTCGCGCGCAGGTCGCCTACCTGGCCTTCCCCGGCGAGATGCTGCTGCGGATGCTCAAGATGGTCATCTTGCCGCTGGTGGTGTGCAGCCTGGTGTCGGGCGCAGCGTCTCTGGACACGCGCTCCCTGGGTCGCCTGGGGGGGGTGGCCGTGTCCTACTTCCTGGTGACCACCCTGATCGCCTCGTGCATCGCGGTGGCCCTCGCCTTCATCATCAAGCCTGGCGTGGGAGCCGGGGGGCTCAGCACTGACGATCTGGGCTTGGAGACCGTGGCCACCAACAAGGACACCACGGACTCCTTCTTGGACCTGGCCAGGTAGACTGCAGGGGCTCTGGTTTGGCCTTGTTACACCAGCAGGTGGTGCAGTGGCTAGAGCTGCGTTAACAGAACCCAGGTTCGGATTCATCCACCTGCTGCTGAACTCTTGAGTAAAGTGTAACCCTGAAGTGATGCTGTGAGCATCAGCCACATTTGTAGTCAGTTGCTTTCTAGAAAAATCTCAGGGAGGTACACAAGTGTCATTTGAATATTTAAAAAAAAACGCTGCACCAACACTGGCTTAGAGTCTAAAAGAAATTCCTCCATCACCCAGACAGTGGTTTGACTTCAGTGGGACCTGGAGCTCCTCCTACTGAGTCTGTAAACCCGCTTTCTACCAACGGACAGCAAGGAACTACAGCGTGTGACTGTTAGTAGGTCTCACTTTATCCTGGTCAGGGTGCTGGTGGTCCATTCATTTTGGAATCACCGAGATGCCACTCCATCTAATTAAACACACACACACACACACACACACACACACACACACACACAGTATGAGATACTTAGAATGACCAATTCAGCTGAAACATGTCTTTAGACTGTGGGAAGAAACCCACACAAACCAGAACATACAAACTCCACACAGACTGAGCTGCATTTCAATCCCCAGCACTGTCTTCTACACCAACATCCAGCAGGAGATCTGTAAAGTTAACATATTGTTTAGGGTTTGAAGATGTTAGCAGAGAACACAGTATAATGTACTTTTCTTTACTTTAAACTCAACCATGCCAACATTAGATTTAGAAGAGTACATATGGTGTGTTAATAATTGCAATCTGTGATAAAGTGGAGTCGTTTCCTTTTTTTATTTAAGGTTTCGTCTTCGTTTTAGTATATGCATATATAACAATTTAACAATTAACTTCAGGTGGCTCCTGGACATGGAATTACATCTATTTCTCATTGTCCATAATCTGTCTGTTTGAAAATTCACTTTTGAACAAGAAGGCAGCTTCTTTGAATCTGCTTCTGAAAAAATCTAGGTTTTTCTGACATACAGTATTGTGCAAAAGTCTTAGGCATGCGACTTCAATGTCTGTTGAGAAGTACAGGTAGATTCTTATCTACCATCAGGGAGGTTTCTGATTGGTCCCAAATGCATTCTGCAGCCTGAGAATGACCTCAAACACCCAATCTCAGTCATACACAACTATCTTCAGCAAAAAGAAGGAATTCTGCAACAGGTGGTATGGTCCCCACAGAGCCCTGATCTCAACATGATCAAGTCAGTCTGGGAGGACATGCAGAGACAGTCAAAGTCTGCAGAAGAACTGTGGCCAGTTCCTCAAAATGTTTGGAAGAACCTACCAACCTCTACCTTAAACTGCATGCAAGTTTGCATAAGAGAATTGATGCTGTTTTAAAGGCAAAGGGTGGTCCCACCAAATATTGATTTAATTGAGGTTTTTTTCTCTACTGCACTTTTTAGAAGGCTTATTGATTAATAAGTATTCATGGCATTATTTTTGGAACCATCCTCGCTTTATAGCATTTTTCCCACAGGTGCCTAAGACTTTTGCACAGTACTGTACATCTGCATTCAACAGAAAGTGAACAGTGATAAAGTTAAACACAACATGCTCAGTGGATCCAGAAGACATAACAAGAGAGTGCTGGAGTTGTATCTCAGCTGTTCTCCAATAGGATGGCATCTTATGCTCTCATTGTTTATATGTGTTCTGTGTTATTACTGTCACCTTCCCCACAACTTTAAGTGAAACTGTATTCTCAGAAAGTGGCAAAGTTTGTGAAGAAATCCAGTGGGCTGTTGTTATAGGTGTTTAAGAGGGGTTTAATGATACATGGGGGGGGGGGGGGGGTTGGAATGTGCTTGGAATGCATTATTATTTTTCCCATTGAAAACATTAGTATATAGGCTCCCACTGTCCGGAACTTTGCAATCCAACCTGTTTTCAGGAATTAGATTAGATTTGGACAAAGTGGGATGCCTGTACTGTGGATCACTGCTTGGTTTGTGCCACTCTGGAACAGAGAGTCAGTAGAGAGTTCACAATTTGGTGCATAGCATGTTTTACTGTGGATGTGCAGAGTTTATTCCTCTGTCAGATCAAAACAGACTAGTACAGCTGTACTAGTTATCACCTATCACACTTGTTAGCTGTCCAAACCCACTTCCATATCTACTGAAACTGAGGAATGAGAACATGAGCAGACTGGTGTCCCACTAAACTTGACCAGTGTCACAGTCTGTGGCATAAGCATCAGGAGCCATGGATCCTTCTCTGTAGCTTTAGGACATTTCCAGATCAATCCAGTTGCATAAACTGGAATGTAAAAATTCACAATAACCCGCTTATTGGGGGTGCTGGGAAAAGCGTCACCTTGGCCTGGTGTTGCATTAATTTCGGACAGTAATCCTGTTCTTGGCTCCTGCGTCACGTGATGAGATATGTAACTATAGTGAAGTAAAGCGAGGGCTCTTGAATGTTCTGCGCCACATTTGCATAAGCAAGGGGTGAAAACTGTAGGTTACTACATCATGTCACACCCTTGGTATATTTCACATAGTTGATTCTTTTTAAAGTGTTTTACTGAGGCAAGATGGCAGCAGCAGGATCCATTGTGGCCTCAGCCAGTGTCCCTCATACACAGCCACACCTGGGCATTTCAGGGACCTCAGCGAGCACCAGGTGCAGCCAACTGAACAATTAAAGACTGTATGTGGACTTTGGCGGTGTGAAGAATGCTGAATTCGAGACCGGTTGGTGAAATTACATATGTTTCAGTTTTGTCTGTTAGGGTTAGGGTTGAGAATCCTGTTTTATTTTTCATTGTTTGATTTGTCTTGGATGGTGTTTGTTTTTGGTATTGTCTACTAGAGTAATTCAGGGTACATACCTTGATCAAGGGTTTCACCCCCTGCACTACCCAGTGCTGCTGGTAGAGAACAGCTTAGGCTGGTTCATATGGTGATCAAACCCACAACCATGTTATTACCACCACTAAGCTAACAGGCCAGGAAAGACTCATCACCCTAAATATTCATTTGACCTGTGTGTGACTGAGATTGTTTTGCCTGCTGTGATCTGTGGATGATTCTATTTGATTTGTGTGGAGGAAATAGGCTGTAAAACACCTCCCCAGGGCTCTGCTCAGTTATCTGCAGGTATGAGCGGGTTGCGTGAGGATAAGACCCTGCAAAGCAAGCGGGTGACACGCTCCCACGCTCTCTGAATAAACTCAGTCACCCTCCAGCGGGCCCCACGATGGGCCCTATTTAGATATGAGGACTGCAGCACGTTGGTCATCCTTTGGCCGTTTCCAGGTGTTCTGCCAAGCCTTCAGAGATTAGTGTCATTTTTTACTGCAGACCTCATACAATCCCCAGTCCCAAGAGGGTGTTCGCATTCTTCCATTTGTGTGCCTGCATGTGAAAAGGGAATCTAATTTGCATTTGAAAGCCTGTTTTGATCTAGGGTCTTGTCTGAGTCCTCTGAGCACGGTTGCCATAGTTCATTCATCTTTTATCCTCTTTCCTCCACAGGAACTTGTTTCCAGCCAACCTCGTCGCCGCCACCTTTCGCTCGGTGAGTGTCTGTTTTCTCCGCGTCTCACGGCACCCACCTGAGGATATGTAGCCTGCATGTCTGTTAGGGTCGTGTACCCCCTCCCCCTGTTTGCACTTGTGCTTGATGAACAAGCACGTATTAGATGAGTTTAGACGTCTTGGGCTTGTTTGTTCTGCAAAAACTACCCTGCAGTATAAGAGGGTAAATCCCTGTAAGATGCCTTAGTCTGCTAAATAAATGAATGTGGAGTTAAATGCAACTTTGCTGTGCAGTAATCCCCCCCCCCCCCCCTTCGCTGGTTGCCTGGGCCGCTTCCATGCGGCTTGTTCTTGTTTCACTGACCTACAGGAACTGTTCAGGGGGGGTTGGGGGCTTGTGGTGGTCAGCAGGCGCCACATCCTGCAGCTTGGCCAAGTTTCAGTTGACTGTAGGTGGAGCAGGGCAACCCCACAGGTGGGTTTATTGACTCTATACAGAACTGGCTCTCCAGCAGGACACTCGCACAGTCTGTGTTCAGTTTAATTCAGATTATTTCTGTAGAGGCTTCGTCTCATATGGTGACCCAGATCGTGAAACAATAGAAAATGTAACAGATATAAAGTAAACCTAAAGGTAGTAGATCAGCTGTACATTTGATAACAAGAGGAACTGTAGTGGGTAAAAGTGCAGTAAGACAAGTCTGCAGACAACTGAGAAGAAGAAAACTAAAAGTCCCAACCCAAAAAAGTGAAGGAGAAATGTAAACCTCTGGGGTTCCAAGTGCCAGCAGCCCCCCCAGGCTTATACATATAAAAAATTTGCCAGTAGTTACAGCTAAGAAACATTTTTTAGGCAGGAAAAGCTGAATGAACTGATGTTGTGATGCAGTTTTGCAGATCTCCTCTATCCTGGAATGGGGTCCTCAGATCCTGGCATGGCAGGGTGCTGGTCCCACCGCTGGCCTCATCCGGACACCTGATCACAAAACATGAGATGGTGATGAATGAAACTGAATGTGACCGTTATATTGTCTTTTTTTCACTCCACTCCCAGTATGCCACAGACTACAAGTTTGTTGCAGTTGGGAACACCAGCAATGGGAGCCTGGTTTTGCAGAAGGTACGTAGATGCCCACTACAGTTATGTTTGAACAGTATTCCGGTTGTGGCACAAGGCTGTTGGAGGTGTGTGGAAATGATGAGTTGGGAACTCATGCCGGACCCTTGGGCTATGGGTTCATCCTCATTTACCAAGCGGCTGTGGTATTGCAACAGAGTTGAGGCGTGAAGCTGCTGAGACTCTGCTAGCATGTAGTGCTGGAGGCCAAAGAACAAGGTCTGCTGAGTTTGCTGACGACAGCAAAGCGCGAAGTCAGAGCGTGGGGCCGTGAGGCTTAAAGCCTGAGAAATATTTACAGCAACAGTGGACAAACTCAGAAGAGTAGTTTTAAATAAGAAAAAAACAAATCAAACTCCCTATGTGCAGCCTGGTAATGTGCCAAATGGGTTGATTTGAAAAGATTTGTTTCTCAGAACCTTGAGAAATTTTTTTTTACTGTAAATAACTCAAATAAATTTGACTGGTAGGTAAAGGTAATGAAGGTAAAAGAACAATCGTCCTGAGACATTAGAACCAAAAATTGTGGCGTAAGTATAAGACACCTCTCAGTCTCTTTGGAGAAAAGTGCCCATCTGAATAAATAAATGTCAATGGTTAAAATGGCAAACACTACCTGTATATTTGATTACTACCTTAAAAGGAAATACATTCCTAAGTATTTAGGTTTCCTGGCTTCAGGTACCCATTGGCACAGAAACCGAGGGCATGAACATCCTGGGCCTGGTGCTATTCGCTGTGTTGTTCGGAGTGGCTCTTAGGAAGCTGGGACCTGAGGAGGAGGAACTCATCCGCTTCTTCAGTGCCTTCAATGACACCACTATGGTGTTGGTTTCCTGGATTATGTGGTGGGTATCACAGAGCTGAGCTGTTACACACATTCACATTACAAGATACAAATGTCCAGCTTCTTTATTCTGACTTTTTCTTCACTTCTATATTTTCTAAAATTTGTATCTGTTACTGTACAAAGATGAGCTGCGTTTCTGTGTTCAGCTGTGCAAATATCTTAAATTCCTTAAATAAATTTTGTTAAATAAATAAAGTAATTTTAAAACTGTTATGGATTTACACAAGTTCCCTTGGTCTAATATTACATTTTGCCACCATTCAGAGCAGCAAATATGCAATAACAGTGGAAATCAGGAAGGTGGGAAATACTGTTTCTCAGCTCTGTCATGAAGGTCCTGGTGCAACAACTGCACTGGTTCAATGGACAAAAGGAGACATGGCTGCTGCTTTCTGTGATTTCAGTGCTTTATTTGGAACTCATGGGGGGACAGTGGTCAGGACAGGTCTGTGACTTCAGTCTCTCACCCCAGAGGAAGAGTCTTTCTCCCACAGACAGCTAAGGCTTCAATAGGGACATCGTTGCAGCTGTGTGTATGTTGAGCTTAATTTTGTGTGTTTGTAAGGGTCAGCATGGTGTCCAGGTGTGTGTTGTGTACCGTGGTGTGTGAAAGGCCCTGTGTGTGTTGTCTGAACTGAAATGAATTGAAAAGCTGTATTCTGTCTTTCTGCACTTCACACCAAGTAAACCTGGTCTCAGTTTTATTTCTCAAGAAGGAGTGTACTGGGCCTGAGCTGCCTGGAGGAGCACTTCACAGAATCTGGACTGGGATTGGATCCCGTTAAGTCCCGTCAAATTTGACTTGACATGTATTCTACCACATCGCCATTGCGCTGCTTTTGTCTTGAAACAGGTACGTCCCTTTTGGCATCATGTTCCTGGTGGGCAGCAAGATTGTGGAGATGGAAGATGTGGTTCTGCTTATGAGCAGTCTGGGGAAATACATCTTTGCCTCCATCTTGGGTCACATAATCCATGGAGGAATAGTGCTGCCCCTCATCTACTTTGCACTGACACGGAAGAATCCCTTCACGTTCCTGTCGGGCCTCATTGCCCCTTTCACCACTGCCTTCGCCACCTGCTCCAGGTAGCCCATCTCGGGTACAGCTTTCCCCACACAGGATAGATAAAACTGCTCCTGTATCGCAGTTCTGCTTTCTCTGCATGTTGGGAGCACAGTTAATTTACTTATTTCACTGACATTTTCCTACAAAGTGACTTAGAGTGCCAAGTTACTTACACTTCACAGTGTAATTCAGAGTATCTTGACCACAAGTACTGCAGCAACGGGTGGGATTCAAACCTGACTTCATGGAGTTCAGGGCAGGAGCTCCAAATATTACACCATGGGTGGAACATTAATTTTTGCTCCCAACTGAGCTAAAAAGTCACGGTGTAGATGGGGGCAAAAGTCCTGCAGCTTTTGCAAACACAGTCCTACCTCAGAACAGCCAGACCAGGAAATGGTCTCCTGATCAAATAAAACATTAACCTACTGAGGCAAACAATCCAACCAACAGGTTGCACAATATTCGAATTTACTTCATATTCATCTTGCAAGAAAAGTAAACTTTGGTCTGTTTTAGTCTAATAGCTAGTTTTGGCCCATCTTGATTCAGAGCACCGTAAAGCCTGAAGGAGCACTAAGAACAACTGCACCCAGAAACCTTAGAGATGCAGGTGTAGAAGAAACTATCACCATCAAAAATAAGAGTTTAGAATATTTGTATGAACTTTTAAGGTTTTGCTTGGCAGTTTGTTTCAGTCATGATTGTCACACATCTGTTTCACCAGCTCTGCCACTCTGCCCTCCATGATGAGGTGTGTGGAGGAGAACAACGGCATCGACAAGAGAATCAGCCGCTTCATCCTCCCTATTGGTGCCACGGTCAACATGGACGGTGCTGCCATCTTCCAGTGCATTGCTGCCGTATTCATTGCTCAACTCAACAACACTGAACTCAACGCCGGACAGATCTTCACCATCCTGTACGTACAGCTTCTGGCAGCAAGACTCAGCTCACTGTTGGATAGATTTTCTTCATCATGTATGGTATGTAGGCTCCTTGAGATGGAAATTTCTACACTTTATGGATTTTCTCATGCTCTCCATGCTGCTTGCAGTGTAACTGCCACAGCCTCCAGTGTTGGGGCAGCTGGTATCCCGGCCGGAGGGATTATCACCATTGCCATCATCCTGGAAGCCATCGGGTTACCCACACATGACTTGTCACTCATGCTTGCTGTGGACTGGATCGTGTGAGTTTAGCCCTCCAGCCTTCACCAAAACCTCACTAGAACATAGGATGACATCAGGCACCTTAATGCAGTAAAAAAAAAAAATCAAAGTTAAAAGTAAATTAGGAATGTCAGTCGGCAGCACAATAAGTAAAAAACTAAGGGAGTATTTCATTATTTGTATTCAATTTGAATGTAAATAAAATTTATTTAAAATGACTGGAAAAATCTCATTTCCACAACCTCCTAATCCATTGTTTCATCAGCTTCTGGCCACTTTCAGCTCATCTACCGCAGACACAAGTGTATTATTTATGGGTAAAGTCATAAAAAAGCCTTAGACAAAGTTGTAATATATACAAAAAAGCTTTTTAAAAATTTTACAATGTGAATATTGAGCTACAGTAAAATGAAAAATAATTTAAAATGGCTGAAAATTAAAAACACCTTCTCTTCACAAACTCCTGTTCTTTGCAGATTGCTGACCGACAAGTCCGATAAATATATGCAGAGTTCATTGCGTTATTAATCAACACTCAGCAACACAAGACATTTTCTGTAAACACTGGAAATTGAATGAAGTTGACCTCACTCTGTTTTTATTTTTTCTGAGGTTATTCTACTCTCATTTATGAAATACAGTTGATTCTGCAATGGAGAGAAATTATAGAAAATGGATAAGTGGAAAATATGCTATTAAAAATATCAGTGATAAATGTATATTTTAATATTTGTAACGCAAATGTGTGTAACAGGAGGAGCCAGTGATTTTTACAAGAGGAGGTTGTCTTACTGTAACTGCTGTCCTGTGATGGAATTGAGCCTGTCATAGCTACTGTGACCCAGCTCCTTGCCTAAAAAAGCATTAAGATTTGTTCCATCTCGGTGTCCATAGGGACCGCACTGCGACGGTTGTGAATGTGGAAGGAGACGCCCTCGGTGCAGGGATCCTCCACCATATCAATGAGAAAGACTTGAAGCAGAAGCTGCAGCGGCACGAGGAGGACGAGGAGCTGGCGGAGGTACGGGTGGAAGCCTTGGCGAACGTGCAGGCTGAGGAGGAGACGTCCCCGCTAGTCACACGCCAGAACCAAGCCAGCGGCAACATGGCAAACACGCTGGACGAAAAGATTGACATGGAGTCGGCGCTCTGAGCTCTCAAAGCCAAAAAGTACAACTGCGAGGGACGTGGCTTTCAAAGGTCCACCTTCTGGACTGATGGTGGAAGCTGCACCTGTTACCAGCTACGTGCCACAAGCTGTTACATGTTGACAAACACCTGCATTCTGGCAGGATATCAGTTTAGGATCTGGGGCTTATATTTGGATGCATTTGGAACTTTGTCACGTTTCTTCTCCTCATTGCTTTGTACTGTCTTCTTATCATAGCACTGATTTCTCTGTGTCACCTTCAATAGCATCATTTCACAGGGAGCGAGACCTTGCATCAACACTGAAGCGTTTCATCTACACACTGAGCTGGACATTTTCTCCACTCAAAAATGTATTTACCTGTTTGTAGCTAAACGTTTTTCCAGCCTGTGCTGTCGGCAGTGGGGAGGATACAGGAATTGGGGGAATAATTTTAAATCCTTTTAACAATCTTCAAAAATGTTAATCTTTTTTCAAACGTGGATAAATCTTTTCTCTAAGGTGGGAAAGTATGAAGTTTATGGAAAAAAGGACGAAACAAACCTTTTGAATTTACACATTTGTTGGTTGCACAATCACCAACAGCCTTGGTCATTTCTGTCAGTATTTAAATGTTATTTGTCAAGAGATTAACTTCAGTAGTATTTTTGACATCTTAAATGTTTATAGATGATAACATAGAAGGCCGTTTATAGATCGCAAAAAGCACTTTTGGGGACAAATGTTGAAAGCAATCGAACATTTGAAAACTTTTTTTTTTTTACATTTATGCTATTCAGTTGTGGTTTTTCGACTTTATTAATTGGAACGGAGACTGATTTTTGAAAGTTCTATTGAAATTAAACTGAGGATGAAAGCTAATAGAAAATATTTTGAAAATATTACTTTTAATATTTGTCTAAACAATTGTTCTGCTGTTTCATGACCTACTACTGTACTTACTGTATTTACTGCTTTTATTTATTGAAATAACTGTTAATAGCACTGGTGTTTTTAAAGATATAAATTTAGATATTTCACACTTTTTTTATAACCTGTGTGTTTTTTGGTGAATTCAGATACTCCTTTTGTATCATTTGTACATATTTCCTCTATATTTTGCCACTTTAAAAAAATGCGAAATTTGAGATCACTTGTTTACTTCTGAAATGTGCAGATTCCTGGATACTGTCATGCAAGGTAAATCCCTCCCACTTTACATCATTCTCACTTTGTTTTCATATTAATCGTGTGGTATTTTGACAGACTGCATTGTTTTAAGGACTGTGTAGACACCCCCATGTCTAAACCACGGAGAATGTGAATTTAAGCTGTTAGCTGAAGGCAGATCTGTTAAAGTTTCATAATGGAAATAAAGTGTTTTGAGCATCAAGTGAAGTCGCAGAAATTGAAAGGCAGAAGACAAAATGGAGATTCTCATGTTGTAGTCATAATTTTTATCAATATTTCACCTGCAGTGACCAACATGAATGACTGACTACTTAGAATATAATACAACAACCCTGCATTTCAGTGTCTCATTCGGGTGGAAACTGTTCTTTTCCACCAGACAGCAAATACTGAACTATCAGAGCAGAGATGTGTCTCATGGATCACACACTCGCCGTGGCATCGCTAGGAGATGAACGACACTTTCACTTTCTCATTCTCCCCAACTCCACAGCTCTCACTCTGCTCTTTCTTGAGGTTGACTTTCAACTTTCTCCACCCCTAGGAGATGCAGCCTTTTTTTAAATAATGTGAAGTTGTTAGCTCCCAAATAGAGGAACAGGATAGCCAATTTGGTGTGACCAGTTAACCTGAAACACTTTTGAGATGGGCTGATGCTGAAAACACACCGACTACAGTGATGTGGTATCTGGTCTCAGGAACCTCTGTAAACCAAACGGTCACAGCTGGTCTGACCAGTTTCCACCAACAGGAGGTCTTTACCACCTGGGCTGTTCAGGTCACAACTACACCTGAGTGGGCAGTTTCTTCCCACAGTCCAAAGGTGTGTGTCAGGTTGCCCTTTGTGTGCCTTACACTGTGCTGTTTTATGGAAAAAACCAAACATCTTACTGCAAGTTGCCATGGACAGAAACATCAGCTAAATACAAACAAATAACATACAGAACCACACAGAGAACTTTGTTGCTTAGATAAAGTGTAGATAAACAATTAGCTTATTAATATTTCCAGCGGTTAGTAACACATTGACATGGAGCATTTTCACTTTGTTAATGTGTGAATACAAAAACAGGCCAGTATCTGTGTTTACCTAAATACATTTAAACAACTATATGATGAACTCAACCAAATGCAGATATGCTTATTAACAAAGCTGATGAAAACAAGGCCTAACTAGAAAAGGTCCCATTGCATTTAAAACTGAATTCAGTGGCCTTTATTATGAAAAGAACAGCATTTCAAAGAAGCAATAGTGACACTGCGAACTTGTCATGTATTCCACAGGTTTTGGCCATATTGCTAATATAATCTTAATTACTTCGAAAATATTTGCCATATAAATGTAGAATAAATAATTTAAAGCAAACTGTATCCTAAATATCACAAAGACCAAAAAAAAAAAAAATCAAACATTTCTTTTATACACTCAGGTAGAAATTGCTCTAATATAATGTGTATTAAACATTTCTTTTGTTGTTTAAAGGTTAGATAGCTTGGATCAAACATTATAATAATCTGTAGACAAATGCAGAGCTCAAGTTAAACTACTAATCAGATAATGCATTTTATTCCCCTTGTTTCTGTATAGGGCTAGTTAAGTCATAGTACATATACTGGTGCATTCATACCTACCTACACAAGTGTACACACACACACACACACACACACACACACGCGCACGCACACGTGCACACGCACAGACTTCTGGATCTGAAAATGTGGGCCATTGTTTTGTATCACTATAGCATATGTATTCTCAAACACACACGCGTGTGCGTGCATTTCACTTCACTTTCTTGATGCTGACAGGGATACTCACGCATGTGAGATAAACACTGGCAACAACTCCATCTTGAGGGGACAGAAATGAGAAAAGGAAAAAAAGCTGACCACAGAGCATGTCTGTAGCAGGAATGCTGCAAGATTCGTTCACATTTATAACCCTGAATTTGGAAACTTTAAACCGCTGTAGAGATTAGAGATTAATGTTACCGTCTTTGGGGGGGGGGGGGGGGGGGGGGAAACCCACCCTGGGGGGGGGGGG
>UFQX01000121.1:544458-582508 GCA_900497675.1 Arapaima gigas
GGGGGGGGGGGGGGGGGGGGGGGGGGGTAACAGCAGCCTCGTGATGGTGGGCGCGGCGGTCGGGCTGCAACGTGCTGACCATTGTTGAGTATCTCTGGTAGTGCAGTGACATACAGTACAATTCAGGCAACTCAAAGTTTCTTTCGCCGTGTGTTGCTCACTCCCTCTTGCATTGTGTCCTTCTCTCAGTGTGGAATACATTAATTGCCCCAACCAGAAACTGAGGGGCAGGGTAAAGGGACAGGGTGGAGGGTGGCCTCAGCAGCACCCCCCAGAGGAAGGCTTCACTGGAGTGCTCTGGATCTTGACATTGGATTTCTCGGAGCCGCCGGCTGTGGCACCAGGACCCATCCTCTTCTTGATCTCAGCAGCCATGGTCATGAAGGCCTGCTCTACATTGGTGGCGTTCTTGGCACTCGTCTCCAGGAAGGGGATGCCCAGAGAGTCGGCAAATTCCTGGAAGAGAAGCAAGGAGCTCAAGTTGTAAAGTAACAGTGGCTCAGAAACAAAGGACAAATGATATTCACATTTAGGCTTTTCAACCGATGGAAATCACTACTAGCAGCTGTTCAGTCGCTTTGACCACCATCATAGTTCAGTGCTGAATACTTCATAAACATATAATTATGCCATGATTTGTAGAAATATTTCAACTATATGCAAATATGAGAATTTAACCAAATGGAACTCACCAATGTATCACCTGCTTTTACAAACAAATGGCATCCAAATGGACAGTACAGTATCATACTATGCAATGCTTTCTTCATGGGGAAACATAATACCTTGGCTGTTGTGTAGTCCACCACCTTCTTAGTTGTCAGATCACACTTGTTCCCTACCAATAATTTATTGACGTTTTCACTGGCATAGCGTTCAATCTCCAGTAGCCACTGTTTAACATTATTGAAAGACTCCTGTTGGAGGAGAAAGAAAACTTTTAACAACAAATAACAGCTTACAGAGATGCTTTTGCTACATGCCATCAAAAAGAAACAGATGAACTTACTTGGTCTGTGACATCATATACTACAATAATGCCATGTGCTCCTCTGTAGTAGCTGGATGTGATTGTGCGGAACCTTTCCTGACCTGCTGTATCCCACTGGAAAGAAACAAAACCTGCTCAAAGGCTACACTAAGCACCAGGTTCTGGGTAAAGTGCACAATTTTCTTCTTTGATGTTGGCAAATAGCATCACTCAAATTATATTAAATGGGGAAAAGAATTACTTACAATTTGAAGTTTGATCGTCTTTCCATCCAGCTCTATAGTTCTTATTTTGAAGTCTACCCCAATGGTACTAATGTAGCTCTCTGTGTAAGTGTCATCCTGGGAAATGGCACAGAACAGCTAATAAACATCTTGCAAACAAATATGCATTCTTCACCTTAAGAGATGCCTTTCTAGTGCAATATTAGCTGCAAATACATTACTATACAATATATAGGCAAATCCTGGTTTATGCCCTCCCAATAAAATATTTAGTTTTTTTCTACCGAAAATTGTTTATGTTCCTAGCTCCCCAAACAACATTTTTGCCTAAATATGTACTAAAAATCTCCACATATCATCATCCCCTTTCCAGCTGAACTGTGTAATTAAAAACAAAATATTAACAAAAATCCATCATAACATCCAAACTAACAGCAGAGAGCACACTGAGCATGAGGGAGGGGAATCTGCTTCAGCTTTGTGTCCAAATGACATTGTTGTACAAGGAGAACAGTGACAGTGACTGATGATGGTTCATTACTTACACGGGCATTAGACATCATTTTAGTGATATTTGGGGAAACTGGTTAGGGTTGAAATGGATTATAATTTTTTTCCCATTTAAAACAAATTGGCAATAGGCTCCCTGTTTATGTTTTCCTGCCTGACTTTCAGGAACACAAACTGGGCTTATAACTGTACATAAACTGATGTACTGTGAAGGCTACTCTGTTCTTTGTTGCAGGTTTGATGATGAGTGACTGGGATGTGTGGGAAAGGCTGGGTTAGGAGGACAGTGCCTGAACAGAGCAGGAAACACTTACAGCGAACCGCAGGAGGAGGCAGGACTTCCCCACGCCAGAGTCACCAATCAGAAGTAACTTGAACAAATAGTCACTGAAGAGAAAGCAAAGCAGGAAAGGTATAAACAGATGGAAAACAATATCATACTTATTGTATCCGCTGCTCAGAATACAATTAACAATTTTGATTTGAAAGGACACAAAATAGATTTAACTTTCAGAGTTTCTAAATTGTACTATATTTTCTATCGCCTCCAATGCAAGGTTTGTTGTGCTAAAGCGGGAATACAGTGAAAAAAATCTTACTGGGTTGGTTCTGCAAAAGTAGCAATAAAACATACAGATACACTGACTGAAATCCACCTGAAAAATTCACAAAAGCTGAAAACTGCATTGTTCTCAGAGGGCACTTTACTGCTAGTAACAGAAAATGGAAATTCAGGCCAGTTGTGCTCTGCAAAGAATTTTCAGAATCAAGAATGGTGAAGACATCTAGTAAAATATAAAGCTGGAAATGTTTGTATGTTTAAAAATTAATGGATTTTGGTTAAATGTGGTAAACGTATACTCTTGAACAAGCAGAACTGTGCTGAAACCTTTAACATTTGACATATTATGAAACAGTCCAATTTGAAAGCACATGAAAGGCTGTAAAGGTATGAAGACTGAGACTGTAGGAAAACCTATTGTACTGCTATCTGTACATTGTCAAAGAGGGATCAGAGATGAAGGTGCAGTTAAACACTGTTCAGATGAGCACTTCCTTGCTCAAGTAAACTGCAGGAGGGTTAATACAATTCAATCTGTACACAAAACACCCACATAACTACCAACACTATATTCTTGACAAATTTCCACAGAACAGCTATGAGCACATTAAAAATTTCCTTCAGTATACAGCATATCTATCAAAATAATGAAACCACTACTATATGTGATGAAAATCCTCAGTTATCAGTGACTGTAAAAAAGTGCAAGAGCATTTCTTTAAGATGCAGCTGCAAGATGCTGAAAACAAGAATTGCATTTGAGTCACAAAAAAGGAGAAGAAAAGGACAATGCTGGACAGAATTCAAGCCTAAATTGTCTTCCTGAAGGCTTGAGGGAAGAACCAGGGCCACCACTGTCTCAAGCAACAGGAGGATGGACTGTTACACAAATATGGCGATTGTTTCTTACAGAAGTGTTTCAAAACTGATCACGAAACAAAAATATTTATGGCTGACTAGAAAGCACTTTACTGCCCAAATAAAAAAAAAAGTACTGTGGACAACAAAACACTTTCTTGCCGTCTACTTTTGTTTTCCTAATAACATAAAACAATAAAATAAAAAATGTTTTTAGGTTTCCTAGATAAACCGTTAATTCCAATTTCCCTTGAGACTCCTGCCTGTTCATACAGAACATGCTCATATTTCATATAAAATGGGGGCCCCAAACTCATGGAATCAGGTCTGACACTGCGGGGAGATTTACCGCGTGGCAGTAAGGTGCCGCACAATGTGTACAACTGGACTCCTGTGGGATGAGCCTGATCAGGCCTATTAGTAAAAGTCACTCATGGAAATAATGAGAAAATTCAGTTAGGGAAACACAATTGTTTCACAGTTAAATACAATCAGTAATTTAGAATCTGTTATATGAAAGCAATTGAAGAAAATACAGCAGTGCTATACAACTCTTGGGAATTAATTTTGGTTTTGTTTTCCTTCAGCTAGAGGTTGTAATTTATTGCAAGTTATATCGAATTAGAAACATCTCCACCATGTTTTCGACCACAAATCATGATGAGGAAATGTCTGACATAGACAGCTTGCATATGAAAGTACTTTCATTAAACACATCATTATTCTGTTCTACACTGTACTCGTACAACACTAGGGAAGGAGGTAGTGTAACAGGGTAATTGCCTTGTAAACAGAGGGTCCTGAGATCAGATCCCATCCTGCTACAGAGTCCCGGATCCATCTACTTACGATGAATTGACATGGTAAGAACACCCTACATTATAAATAAGTTAGTCCTTGTAAAATAAAACTCCATAAACTACCTTGGACAATGACATCAATTAAAAGTATAATTAAAAACAGTAAATTACTCAGGGTAACAAGTACTCTCAAAGATCACCTCAGAGTTTTACACCCTGTGGTTAACATTCTAGTTTCCTAACCAGTTACCTACATGAAAGTAAACAGACATTCTAACCCATTAGTGAATTTGCTTGTGAAACTGCATGGGTGACAGTCAATGACATTCAATAGCGAATGCACTCACTGGGAAGTCACGTGAAATGAAGTGTGTAACCAGTCAACACAGCTCACATACTGCAGCCTGAGCCCCAGGGCTACAATCCCAATACAACAGCCTCTGTGCGAGCCCCAGTACCACATTCCCAGTATCACAGCCCAAGCCCCAGTATAACAACCTGAGCCACAGTACTGCATTCCTAGTATTGCAGTTCGAGGCGCAGTACTGCATTCCCAGTATTGCAGCACGAGGCCTAGTAATGCATTCCCAGTATCACAGCCTCTGTACCAGAGCCCCACCACTGCAGCTCCAGAACCCACTATCGTACCTCGAGCCACACAGGCCTGTCAGGAGTTAACCAATCTGCTCGCGAAGTGTCGCAAGAAACCGCATGACTCACGCGTGACCGGATGGCTAAGTCGTTCCTGAGAGGCCCGGCTCACTGCTGACGTCACAAGCCGTTAAGGAACCGTTTAGCGACTGTCACCACCGGCACCGCGGCAACTGCGCTTCCGAAATGAACACAGACACCGTGCGCGAGTTGAGTGTCCCAAAGAGTGCCATTCGCAACCCACGTCCGTCAGTATTAACAAATAAACAATGCACTACTATAGTGCCAGATATTAGGTGAAACATCCAGCGCTGCTCCCCGACAGGAGCCATCTGAATAATGAATGTGGCGACGGCGAGCAGCTGGTCCAACCCAGCAGCACGACCGCAGACGACAAACAGCTGCTCCATCTCCCTGTCCCATCACTTCACACCACCACATTTACATATATAGCTGAATAATTTCTTTATACCGCATCGGACAGTCAAAATTTTAACATCTCTCATAATAATCAATCTGCGTCTAAAACTGGGTGGGTCAGCTACAACCCCCCCTAGAAAACATTTCATTAACCAGGTAATCCATATGAGACTATGAGACTATTTATTTACATCTTATTTTTCTTGTGTTTATTAATATTAACAGTTTGCTTAATTAACACTTAGTTTTTACCGCTGATTTCATTCCTACTATTTCAGAAGATGGAGACATTTTTTTCTGTACAGTCGAAAATGACAAACTGATTGAAAATTGCTATTTAAAATAAATCACTGCTATTTTGAGCTGAAAGTGTTACTTGAAGGCAACAACAGAGGATGGTCAGAGACAATTCATTACTGGTGTTAGCTAGTAACCGATCCACCATGGTGAACTACAGTAGGCCACAAGAACAGGACAGAACCCAAAACTAGTCCCATTACATGATTGATTAAAACATAATTTTATATATTTCCACTACTTTTAGTTATCATTTTAGCAGTAATGTTAGAAATCTTGTTGATTACAGCCCAAATACCCGTTAATTTCCGACCAGAGTGGAGACCCGGGTATTTCACTTACTATTCGGGATTCATCGTTGGGGTGTGACAATAAAATCCTCTTCTCGTAAAATGGTACCGCAAGTGGAATGGCACTAAGTAGAAAAAGTTTAAAGTCAGGCACACTAGATTTTTAAAATTAATTACTCTCACAAGAGCTGAGAAGATAGTCGTCTGGACTTCAAAATGGCTGGCAGTCTAACCAGGAAATAGCAACTCATCCAAGTAGAAGTTATCCTTCACGCGTGTTTTACGGGAGTTGTAGTCTAACACAGAAAAACTTACGTCTTTTAAAGTCGTAGTCAAATTCTGACGGACTACGACTTCCAAGAAAACTTGCGAAATACGGACATGCGCAATGCAACTCACTTTTTGTCCGCTGGTTATCCATCTCCAGCGCAACGACGGAACTCCTGTGCCATTCAAATTATGTCATCAGTGAGACGTGGCAGACGTCGTCGAGTCGAGCACAGTGCAAAGTTCTCAGTAACAAAATGCTTAAATTAAACTTCTTTCATACATTTTCTTTCTTTTTTCCTCCCGTGTTTTCTTTCAACTACATTTTTAGTTTGGCATGGTTTTATTAACTAAATATCTTTGAAAGACGCTTACTCACGGCTGCCATGACAAATTTTTGTATTTTTTTGTGATAGAGACATACCATAAGTTTAAAAATCATAAGTTCAATTAGTTTGTAAAATATATTTTAAGGAAAAAATAATGAATAAATCATAAAAGAAATCTGGTTGCATTTTGATATAGGGCAACATGGAATTTGAAGCCCACGAACACACTTTCCAAACTTGTTTATTAATCACCTAAAATGAGTACTGTATTATATGAGTATTAGGTTTGATAATTTATTTTAACCTGATCAATAAATTTAATAACTGGTTAATTTGATAGGCCTATTAGAAAAGTAGTATAAGATGAAAATGACAAGACATTGATCTCAGGTCAGAGGCAGAGCTGTTCAGTGCTGAACCGAACATTGAAGAGAACAGCTGTCCCCACTTCCCACCGATGAAGGCATAAAGAATGGCACTGACTAAAACAGACGTCTGGCATAACGCTAAGATAAAAACAGCATGACATAAAGATTGACAGACATTCATGTTATTTTTACATTTATCACTCTGCTTTCTTTAGCGTTACACCCACCAGCAGGAGGAGACCTGGTGGACTCCAAGTCGTACCCATTGGCGAACATCAAAAATACTTTTCCTTGGCTCTTGTTACTTGTTTTGATTCTAAATGTATGGGGAATCCTGAAGGAACCAGAGCTGTCTTTGATGCTGTGCAATTTTAGGACCTCTGACAGGGGGCACCAGCAGAACCATATTGCCTGGGCTTCACCTCAGATGTTTCAGGTTTCGAATTCTGAATTCTGTGTGCTGTTATATAGCACAATATACAGAATAGTTGAGCCAGAGTGCCTAAAGCAAAAACTAAAGCAAAGTAAATGTATACTGTCATGCATAATATGAATTAAAAGATTACATGGGATTCTTCATTTTTTCTGCTCTTCCCCAAAATAATGAACCCTCAGTGGGCCTGTGTAGCTTTATATATGATTTTTGCAGTTTAAAATGTGTCACTGATTCTGAGATACAATCTGCTGCTGCAAGAATCACCAGAAAATAAACCGATATCCCACTATAACTCGTAGCAACCATGTAGCTGGATGGCTACAGCAATGAGTATAGCTTGACAGCAGATTTCCATGGCAGAGAGTAGAGCCAGTAGCAAAATATACCAAAACTCAACTCAGTTGCTAATGGTGGGTGCATAACCTCAATATGATGTCCAGATTGTGAAACATAAACTATTACAGTATTTAACCTGTGATCGCTTGACTGCCAAACCACGATAAAACAACAGAGACATGGCAAAGGCCACTGTTATACAACTGAATTACTGTGCCCATGGTTGCACTGTAATCTAGGGTGAACTCTGGCCAGTCAGTTGTTGATAATGGATGCAGTCCTACTACTTTTGGCATTTTAATACTGCTTTTAAGTGATGGTTTACATCCAATAAAAATCAGAAAGAGCTTGGCTGAAGCCATGACCAACAAATTTGTCACATCTATATCATGAAGTATTAGTCATCTAATAGATCTTTGTAGTTGTCTGATTTCTACCTCACAGGTTCTTCACAGTTTAGGATGTATTGTGTAATACAGGCTGCTCAGTAACTTGAGTCAAAACTGAACACATTTCAGAATTAAAGGGCTTGCATCAATATTATTTGAAGACACTCAACTGAAGAAGCCCTAACTTTACAGAAGATAAGAGGGGCATCATACACTGACAGAGGTTCATAGGATGTGCAAGACTCAGAGTAATGTAAATATGCGTATTACATATAAAGCATATTTACATTTATATTACATTTAAAGCATAAAGATGACTTTAAAGATACCGGAGTGAGGTATCTTTCTATACACTATTTATACATCTGATTTTACTTTACACGTCTCACTTTAGGGCAAATGGAATACAGTAGTTTGCTGATTTAATTTAGGTGACCCTAGAAATCCTAGCTGAGTTAAACCTGCATTATTATTCATTAGAATATCCTCATGTACCCATGGCCTCAGTTTTACTTCTACTAATACTACCACTATTACTACTACTATGACTACTACTACTACTACTACTTCTACTACTACTATTACTACTAATAATAATAACTTTACAAAAAATTCGGATTCAATACAATGGAGAACTATGAAGAATAGTTTTATTTTTCAGTGCAAACACATTTCATTACATTTAAAGTGCTGAAAATATACAAATATATATGGAGCTTTAAAATATGTTCTTTACTTGTAGTTATGTTTCCGGATAATCGAATCAATTGTCTTTAGCAAAACGTGACAATATATATTTCGACAGTGTTTCGTCACTCTGTACTCGGTGGTCAAGACTATATCAGCATTTGAATTTATCGCAGTATCTTGGTTGATCTGGAGTCGCAACAGTAACTCATAACTCACGCAAGGTGGCGCTACAGAGCTAACACTATCAGTCCTTTCCATACAGGGCAGGTAGATGGTTTGTATTGTTGAGCTGGGCTCTCGCCAAAACTGTAAAAAATATATCCTACATGACACGAAATGGGCTGATGAATGACTCGCTGTAGACAGTGTCCTTAAAACCATTAAACGCGCATGTTTTCTGTACTGGAATTTGTTTTCCATCCGGTTCCGTATCTGACACTCTAATCCATTTCTCGTGTTGGTAGTGAAATGAGTTACAATACACGGTGATTCAAAAAGATTTGAAAACTTTTATAAATGTTTTAATCAGTAACTGAATATCACATCAAGATGTAGTTTAAACAATTTAGTAACGTCACATTTTTTCTTAAAATACGCAATATACACGTTCATATGATAAATATTGAGTAATAAAATTATAAAGTCTTCAATCCTTCTCCGCCGAGTATGAATTGTTATGTTATCAGTATATTTATAACTGATAAAAATAAACCTTACATTAAAAATTACTAATCTGTCTGCTTCTGAGTAGGCGGGATTACCCGGTGATTTAGTGTGTCCTGCATGTTTATACTTTGTATAAAAAGTGTCAAAAGAGAAAATCTGAATTTCATTATAAAATCTTCCCTTTTTCCCTATTACAAACATATATTACTCGCCGCAGTTTAGTTTAAAATTAACTGGAAACGCCTTTTAAACTGCACATCTAGCGGTAGTAAGGGGAAAAGACTGTTCTTCGGTGCTGAAAAGCGTAAAGCTTGTTCTTCCGGTGATACGGGCAGGCGGGCGGCCGGCCGGCTGACTGTGTCCATATACAGTAGCGTTTCTGTCCCCCACAGCGCGCCAAGACACGCCCTTTTTCCGCCCGAAAGCGCTCATTCTCTCTGCTTCATTATGGCAGTAAACCCGCCTCTGGACGCTCCAATAGGCCCAAATACCTACTGCCATATGTGTAACTGTCCAATAGAATCAAGCAGTCAACATATTTCCGTACACTATTAGTTGTTATTGCTGTCTACATCTAAGTAGGTGGGATTGAGTAGTGGCAGACTGGTTCACGTGACGTACACCCGGAAGAATCCCTTTCCGGGAGCCGGGGTGGTGATTTCCGGCTTGGTGAAGAAAGTTGTGCAGGAGCGGACTGCAGGTTTCTGGATTCTGAAAATGGACAGTCAGGGAAGGAAAGTAGTGGTTTGTGACAATGGAACTGGGGTGAGTTTGAAGACTCAGTGTCCTGTGTCGTTGACTGTTGGTCGCTTCCAATTTTTCCACTGTGCATTTTCAGAGTAGAAAATGGATTTTCTGAAACAGGAAGTAGCTAAACTGCTAGTTAGCCAGGCAGTTAGCATGGTGGTTAGCAGGGTGGATAGGAAGGAAATGTGTGTCTGTGAGCTTGACAACTGTCTGCCTGTTACATGCACGGATTATCTCAAAGTGCAATAAATATTCATAGCCCGTTTGACATTTTAGTCAACAAAATATCTTAAACTATCGTTTTGGAGCGGTAGCGCTTACCTTTCATCGGTTCCTGTTGGGTTTTTACCATAAATCTGTAATGTTATCTGATCCTGATTGATCATCATAAAAACAAATTTCACACCTCAGTTAAAACACAAGAATATGAGTGTACATTATATCAAATTTATTGTTAAACTCCTTGTACATTTAGTAACCAAAGAAATAAATACTTTTTTGTCAGTAGTGTTCATTTTAGGAAGTAAACATGCACAAAATTTTGTTTAACTGGGAGAAATAAAGATAAAGCCAAATGGAAATTTTTCTGAGCATGTCATTTTTCTTAATTTTTACTCACGCGGAGATATATTACACATGTTCTCCATCAATATATGTCATTTACATCGGTATAAATAAGTAGTTTGCAGTGACGATTGTTGTTGTTTGTGGTCTTTTAAGGACTTTTTCCCGTGTTGTTTGTCCTTAAATATTTCAAAGGTATAAGCTACTGCAGTAAAGAGCCAGAGTCTGTCTGATGGATTTTTGGAGCTTTCTTAAAGCAGAATTTATAGTGGATCTCTTTCATAATGCTTTTAATACTTTTAAATTTCTTATGTTTTCTTACTGTTGTGCTTGTGGCTAAAGTGTAAGGCATTAAGCACCTGATTTTTGTACATTATAAGCAATGATATAATCTACACTATGGACTAGTGGATGCTTCTTCAAAGGTTTCAACTACTTTCTCCAATCTTAAACCCTTTCCTGAGGTGTCTGATGGATGGTAGGCAAACAATGAAAAAGCAGTTAAACTACTTGAATACTGCAATACTTCTAACCTTCAGATGAAAGACTTGTGTGAGATTATTACAAGTTAGAAAATCTGAATATCATGGTTCAGGTGCAGAAGCATCAGTAACTCTTCAGTCCTTCTAGCTCATTGTACAAAGGTAGTAGACTGACAGTTGGCTCTTTATCTTGTCTCCAGATGAAGAAAAGGAGTTTTAATTTACTGAGTTTTGTAGTTGTAAAATGCTTACATTGAAGCAGTGTGCTACTGGGTATAAAAATGTATGTGGGTGGTTGCAGATAGTCACTGACATAGTTACCCTCCTCTACTTGTTCTACACCTTTTCTGTAAAACAGTTTGAGTACTGTGCCCCAAAAAGCACACTTATGTTTTGCCTGTTAGCAGCCTGTGCTAGTGTGAATGAATATACATATGTTATGTCTCACACTTAATTTTTTCTGCATGACTAGCCTTCCACATCTGACAGAAGAATAAATTTAGACATGACTCAGTAAGACCTGATTCAAGATGGGTGGCCACTGTACTGCTTAGCGTTTGTTCTCTGGTCAAAGAGAGATTTTATACATTAACCTGTATGGCGTCTCTTTTTTATTATATGTAATGGTAGTATGAGCTTTTGAAAAAAGATTTTTAGCCTCAGGTTTGTATGAATTGGTTGCTTTGTCCTCAAATGCTCCCTGTGTTTAAAGTCTGATTAATGACGGTTAGAGCACTGGCCTCCTGGCAGATTGCTACCTTAGCATGAAATAAATGATGCATTAGGGATTTCTGGAAGTTGCTTTGAAGACAAGTGACCATCTCTGCATTGACTGGCAGAAGACGTGGACCCTGGCCATGTCAGGAGGAGGCATGGTCAGCACAGTTACCCCGACAGATGGAACCAGTCAGTTGGAAGCTCCTGCAGTGTTTAGTGTGGAACACTGGTGATCGACTCGTGAGACAGTACTACTCCCAATTGATTTGCCAAATGCGTTGCTCCAAATGGCCAGCAAGGCCTGGTCTTACTCTGTCTTTTGAGCAGTTTATAGATTATGGCATATTTATCAGTTGAATTAACTCACCACTATACTTTAATTTTGTGGATTAAATTGTAGTCATCATAAAAGTAACAGCAAATTTGCAGAGCTTTGCTGGTCATGCTAAAGATGTTATGACAGTTTCATCATGAGGCTTTGAATGTTCTAGTGAATATTCTATTACAATGAGGTAGAAAGATTAAATGTTCTGATGTGCAACAGTGGATGGTGGACAGCCAGGCAACAGTATGAGTCACATGCAGATATTAATGACAAGTTTAGAGCATTATGGTACCACTGCTTATTTCCCACTGTCATACATTTAAAATTAAAGCCCTGATTGTGCAAATGCTGTGCTTAGAAACTGGTGTAGGACTGCTTTTAGTGCTTATTACATCATTTGATTCTGTTACTGGAAAAGGTTTTTGCAGGCAGTCATAATGGACAAGTAAGATCCCCTTTGACCACAGAAGACAAAAGCAACAAGATACCTCTTCTCTGTTTAAGACATCAGATCTAGATCAGTTGCTGTCCATTTGTGTAGATTCTGATGTTGGCTGGCAGAGAGTAGGGCTTGCTCACTGGAGGGTGTTTAGTCCTTTCCTCAATGAGCAGCATAGAATCTCTTTCTGTTGTAGTGATGATCTTTTTATGAGTCAGGGGGAAGTAAGACCAGTCTCCAAACCACAGTGTAAACCTGAGGATCATTTTTAACTGATGTTCTAGAGAAGGAAGAGAAAAGGCAGAGCACAGCTTTCTTCTGCTGTTATATCTGAAATTTATACTCATACATTGGTACAATGTTGTATAAGTGCTTATAAAACTGCACTGGGTAAAAATCATCTTTGCTTCTGGTGTACTTTCCACATTTACTGTGTCCATTGCCACAGTATATTTCATATTTTAGTGTGGTGTTTTTTATGCTACTTGTAAATTATTTAGAAACAAGCTCTGCTGTAAGTAGTTCAACAGATCTGCTGGTTCTTGAAATACAGCTATGAAACATCCAGGGTTTTTTTGAAAATTGGAAATCTTTCTTAGAACCCAGAATAGTGTTTTTTTTTTTTTTACCACATTGCTCTGTCTTGGTATTCAGCCTGAGGGCTAAATTCTTAAAGTTTTAAAAAAAACCACACCTTGAGTTAAACACAAGTCCAGGGATATACAATAAGGTAAAGCCCTAAAATCAGTTTTACATACCTAGTATTTGTCTCCAGTGGGGTTAATGCTCCATTTATCACACCATTCACTATTTGCACAGTGCCCAGAGTCCACTGTAAGTTGCGGAGGGGGGGTTGACCTGTTTTTCAGCTGCTGTCTGCCGGTACAAATTTCTGCCCTGCCTGTTGGGACAGGTTTGCTTTGACCCATCTGAACATACCTCATTGTGAAGACCAGTTTTCATACCAGAAGTGCTCTATTTTTCTTTGTTCCCGCAGATGCTAAATTCAGCTATAATTGTTTTATTGGTGCATATTGAAACAGATTTTGGATGTAGCTGGTTTTGTTTTTTGGTTTTGTTTTATTAGGCATTTAATTTGTGCTTCATTTGGTATGATTTCAAACAGGATATGAAGCAGACTCCTGTGTCAGGCACTTTGCTGAAATAGCACAGCAATATAAAGGCATTATTTCGTTATTGATCGGACTCTAGGAAAGTGGTGTCTGCATTCATGTAATATCCAAATGGAGTTCACACACTTAATGCATCAATGGTTCTGTTTTCTAAAATGCTGCATGTGATGATCTCTTTTATTGAAAGACATTTCAGTTCAAAATACATTTTTTATCTTAACTTTATAGACCTTTACTTATTCCTCTAACTGTAATATGCACTTAGCTTTGGTGTGTCAAGTGTACAATAGCAGGAAATGCATGTCCTGTGGCTCTACTCATACAGCCGCTCTTTCTCTCTGTGTCTCTCTGTCCCTCCTGTCTACAGTTTGTGAAGTGTGGCTATGCGGGCTCCAACTTCCCTGAGCACATCTTCCCCGCCCTGGTGGGCCGGCCTATCATCCGCTCCACGGCCAAAGTGGGCAACATCGAGATCAAGGTATGGCATGCTTAACTTTTTTTGATAACTAATATTTTAATGTTGTTACCCTTTTTTAGTCATTTGGGTCCTTTCTACTTTATCTGAGTTTCCCTTCCCCTCTTTTTATTTATGACTTCTTCTTTTAGTGATGTGCACATTTCTCTGTTGCTCACAAGTGGCCATGGGGACACTGTGACAACTGTTTAAATGTTTGCTGTAACATGTGAGTGTACACAGGAGATAAATTTAACCTTAAATCTCAGTTTTGCATTTAAAGATGTTTTTCTGTGCATTCTACCAAATGAAATCTTGTGTTCTTAAAGAACTTTTAAGTTTTCTTTCTACTTCAATACATTTATGTAGTCATCTGTCTATACTTGGTTATGCTAAATAATGTGGCTTCTGAAGCTTTGTGTGGAGCTGAATACCTCAGTGTTAAGTATGTGTCTTTAATGAGTTTTATGTTTAAAGAAATTGTTAGATGGACTCGCCTACTGCTGTTGAGTTGCTTACAGTCCACTTGGAATGAGGTACATGACTTGAGTCATTTGCTTGTCCCTGGCTCTCATATACATTTGCTTAACTGAATGTTTTACTTTTTACAGTTGTCAGACATTGCTTTTAATCCACCAATAATTAACCTCTTACTGCTGTCATAGGAGCTGGTCATGTCTAACTGTAATGTTAAGATATTGGGCACTACTTTTACATTTATTCGTTTGTCAGACAGACACGTTTTTCAAAGTGACATTCAGTTATAAACGAGTGATTAGCCTTTGTTCAAGATGACTTGTAATGGTTTATTGTATTAGCTCCCTGTGATCTTTCACTTGTTTATACTTTAGAGCAATGTAACAAACTTGCTCACACACTGAGATCAATTTACTCACAAATCCACCTGAAATATATGCATATTTGGACTGTGTGCAGAAACCCACCCAGACACAGGGAGAACATGCAAACTGCACACTGAGCAAAATCAAGCTCACAGCCCATGAGCTACAGGGCACAAGTGCTACCTGCTGTGCAAACCATATTGTGTCGGCATACTGATATTGCACACAGGTGCTTTTTCATACAGTTGCAAATTCTCCATTCAAGTTAGTATGTTTTATAAAGCAGTCTTCTGACACAGTGACTCAGAATGCTGAATAAAGAAAGGTAGTCAAGGCTGACAGCAACTACAACAAGCCAGCTGGTAAAGAAGAGAAGAAAACAAAAAACTGAATCTAACCACAGTTGAACCTAACTGAACCCAACCTTTCCTTTTAGGAAAGTTTGTTATGACACTTGTTTGCCAGGACTGAAATAAAGAAAACAAGGGAATCTTGGCTGTATTTCCCCCCCCAGACACTGGCTGGTCAACAGCCATGCTCACTTTAGCAACACATTTTTGTAAAGGAAGTCCCAGACAGGAATGGAGTGGAATCGAGAAGGTTATGTGTGTTTTTTTTCGTAGGACCACTAGCTCCATCAGCTCGCAGGCCCTTTCCAGGTGTGCAGTATGGCCTATCCCACTCCACGCGCTCATGCTGCCAGCCTTTCTCTCTCTCCCCTCTCTCTGTGCTTCTTCTCTGACCTTATGCTTTTGCCTTCTCTCTCCCTCTTTCTTCCTTCCTTCTCCTGTTGAAGTAGAATAACAAAAAGATGGTAAGTGTGGCCTGGAGTGTGCTCTTCATTCCTGTCTGCTTGGCCAGAGGAGAGAGAGCATTGCTGTGCTTGGTCTCCCTTAACAATAAGACTCTCCTCTCATTTTTCTTTCCTCTTTTCCTGTGTGTTTGTTTGTTTTTGGGTTTGCATTTGATTTTTCTCTTCCCTCTGGTTTTCTCTTGTTTGCTTTGAAGAAAACTCATCTTTGTTCTGTTTTAATTCCTTCATTTAATTCCTTCAATTTTGTTGAAGTCTTTCTTCTACTTTTTTTTGCCTGGCTCACCCATGTATGGTACTTAAGTAAGCAATGAGCATCTGTAGAAAGATACACAGGAGAAAGGAACAGCATTAGTTCTCAAACTCTTACCAGACATGATTACTAAGGTTTTCCTTCTGACAACGCAGTATTTTGCAGAAGCAAATTATGACCAGCTGTTAAAACTCCCACAAATTTAGGGAAGCCTGGCTCAGAGATTTTTTTCCACAAGAAACTGTGATCTGTGCAGCATTGCTTCCTTACATAGAGAACCCAATTTTTTCCTTAGTAATTCTGCTGAAAATGAGACTGTCTGTGCAGGATCAACTTGCATTCCAGTTCCTCTGCAACCTCTTTCTGAGACAAATGCAAGAATGGAACAGAATTTTTGGAGTATCGTTTGTCATTCAGAAACAACAACTGGCAGAAAATGTTTCTTCCTCACAATTTGTACTTCAGTATTAAGTCTATGGATATCAGGACTACATCATTTTCATGTACACAGTCCCATGTGTTCTTTCAGCTGGCATGAAGTTTCCCCCTGTAATTCAGTTGTTCAACTGCTGTCGAAAGGTGGCTTTAGGTCACTGAAGTGGTGCTGTGCTGCTTTACAGCCTTATTAATTCAACATTGGTGTAATGATCATCATGCCGTTAAGAGCGAGGCAGCAGCAGTTATTGAAGTGTAAATAGTTATTTTTGATAAATTTGCTGTGTAGTACAACAGTACAAAGAATCTGGCTATATGTGTAGCGAAGAATTATTCCCTTCAAATCTATTCTGTGTGAAGTGATGTTATTGCCAGGGTGAAATTGGGTGGGGGAGTATACTGCCTGCAGTTCTGCTTGCACAGGTATCCAGCCGTTCACTCAGGCTCACCAGGTCATTATTATTTTTCGCCTTATCATTTTTTCTGGGTGGTAAACATCTCCCTGATGTTCTGAGCCCCAAAAGAAAGTGCCCATTATGATCTTAAAGCCTCTGACTTCTTATCCAGATTTTTCCAATGTAAAGTGTAATTAAAACTTTCCCAGTGGTTAAATTCTGCTTTTTAAGTATGAAATTTTCCATGGCTTTTGTCTTAGATGATAGTATGATAGTAAAAAAACACAATTTGTACTTTAAAGCCAGCAATGCAATCAGGTTTCTGCATCTACGTAGAATATTAACATTTCATAAAGATTTAAGTTGAGCTCTTCAGGCATTTTTCCATTGTATTCCTGTGCTGTAGTAATTTTGCACCAAAGGACCGTGGGAGTCGAGTAGAGAGGGTTGATAAAGTGATGCGATGGATCTTTATTTGATGCAAGGCAGAAGAACAACATTCACTCCACTGTGAGACGTTTAAAAGGAACCACAGCTATAAACAGTCAGTTGGTGTCACTGGACTTTTGCAGCGACACTAATATAGGACAGTGCATGGAATATCTTGCAGTGCATGCTGGGTGATGACATATTTCAGATTTCAACATTTGCCTACTGCCTTCACAGGGCTCTGCCCCTCCATCTCATGGCTGCTCTGAAACTGGCTGGCCATCAACTTGCTCCTCTGTTCGCACAGTGAAAGAAATGAGTTGTTGGTGCAACTGGGATGAGACAGATCTACGGTTGTGTGAATTGGCCTGTGGGAGGGCCAGTGTGTACGCTGGTGTTTCCTCTAACCACTGCTCGTACAGTGTTTACTGAAGCTTTTCCTCAGTGCGTCTGAATGGTCTAAATGAGTCAAATAAATCCACACTGCAGGAAGTTTTTTTTTTTTTTAAACTTAATTGCAGATGCAAAGAGGTCACTGAGAGTCATTGTACAGCTGTGTGTGTCTGTGTGCCTTAATGGAGAACAGTATGTTGGTTGGTAGAAGAAGCAGCAGACACACGTCCCCTCCTTGAGTTGAGTTTCAGAGCCCAGCTCCCTGTAGATGTCTTGGTATCCATCCAGAGGCTGTATGCCCAATCCAGCCAAGATATTTTACAGGTGAAAAACAAATTCTTAGAAGATGAGATTGCCTTTATTAGTCTAGTCTGCGTTACCTTTTTATTTGTGTTTACCTTAAATGACAGAAGATGCCGATTCTGATGAGCTGTGTGAATTTGAAAGTGCAAATTAAAAAAATTCATATTTTTCCCCCCCCCCCCCCAAAAAGATCAAACCTTTTACAGAGATCAACACTCATTGTTTGAGTATTTTGAAAGTCCTATGGGTTCTGAATTTCTGCCCTGTTCCATCAGAGGAAGCCAGTGCCTGTAGCTACATATCATCATGCCCATACCTGCCTTGGTGTTTTGTCTCACCTTGACTTCTGTCGTGATTGTGATTGAGTAATTCTTCTAGACCCCTAACAGTAAGACTAACCTAGTTGTGCATTTTGGGTAGCGCATGATGTCTTTTGTGACCCAGACCAAGTCAGCCCTTTTCTCCCCATGTCTGTTCACAGTCCCCTTGTGTGAATGAGTTCTTGTACATAAGTCAAGTGAATTTTAGGGTTCAGTGCTTAGGACAACTGTTGAATGTCAGTGTAAAAATTCTGAAAGTCTCAAAAGTAAGGGGTCTTAATGCACCTGTTGCCCTAGTTTGGTGAGTGGATTGATGTTGATTCCTTGGGTGTGAACTCATCCTCACATTGCGTGTTTTTTTTTTTTTTTTTTTTTTGTTGCATTGAGTGGTACTTACCTTTGAAGCTGTGCCTCCTTGACACAGGACCTGATGGTGGGCGATGAGGCCAGTGAGCTGCGCTCTATGCTGGAGGTCAACTACCCCATGGAGAACGGCATTGTGCGCAATTGGGATGACATGAAACACTTGTGGGACTACACCTTTGGGCCCGAGAAGCTCAACATCGACTCTCGGAACTGCAAGATCCTCCTCACAGAACCCCCCATGAACCCCACCAAGAACAGAGAGAAGATCATTGAGGTACCACTGGCTGGGTGTGTTTGTCTTTGCACACCCTCACGTGCGTTTAGTCTGTAGCATATAAACACAGTATGAGACATTCTGCAAACTGTGACAGCTGCATAGTCAGGAATATAGGGTTTCGTTGGCGATTTATTATTGATTAGACCCAAGTCTGTCTAATTATTTAATGAGTCCATGTGTGGCCTTTGAGTTGTGACCTTAACTGGTAAAATGTCTTTGAGTACTTTCCTGTCTCTAGCAAAAACAATGTGTAGAGGCATGCTTTGAACTTACGTGGACTTTATTCAATATAATAATGTATCAAGTATAAGGCTATATTATGATTTATGACATATCTCCTGCATAATTAGTTCATATTTAATTTTATCTAATCCTGGAGCACTTCAGATCACATTCTGGGACCCAGCATCATTGCTGTGTGTGTAAACTGCCATGTGAAAGGTGAATGCTATCAGTGAACTTGTTGCTGAGCTCAGTGTCAGTGACACTATGGCCAGTTATCGCACTCCTGCTGCTGAGGTGACCACCCCACTTTGGGGGCGGGGGGCACTGCCACTGCCATTGATGACCAGAACCTGTTAGTGACACAGTGCTAACCTCAGGGGGCATGTGTAGGATGTGAATTGAAGCTCTGTGCTGTCCTCTGTTTCTCTTTGTACAGACTAGTCACAACTCTAATGGCCACATCATACGTAGTGCAGTCAGAAAGTTCTAAAGCAGCTATTGTGTGACACTGCTGTGACTGCAAGCTGTCAGTAATGAGCTCAGCAGCATCACATGGTGGCCAATCTCATTGACGTGTTTTATTTCAATTCTTCATTTTTCATCTTAATTTGTTGGTTAGATATTTGTTTATGTATTTATTTACAATGGCACTGTCGTCTCAGTGCTTGACGCTACCTTCTCATTTGCAGGTGATGTTTGAGACATACCAATTCTCTGGAGTTTACATCGCCATTCAGGCTGTCTTGACGCTCTACGCTCAAGGTGTGTCGCTTTTAGTGTTGTAATGGGCAATTATTACCAAAACTCATTTTTATATATAGTATATCTGAGGAAATGTTGTTTATATCTCAGTAACTTATCAGCAAGCGCATTGTATTCTTGTACACTTTGAAAGTTTTAGAAAGGCAAAAGTTGCCACCTAGTGGACATGCTTTATAAAATGAAATGTTCTGTAATTTTTTCCATGCTAATAATCATACTTGTTTGTACCAGATTTGATCTGTTTTAAATTTAGAGTATTATCAGGTATATGGAAGTATAAACAATTGGGGTTGGTAATGCGTTAATGAAAACGGTTTCTCACTCAGCAGCACTTTTGGAGTTATTGCCAGAAGTTTCTGACACTACATTTACAGTTTTCCACCCTGCACAGTTAATGAGTGCAGGAAAGATGCAGATAGACAACCAGAGTTTTTGGGGGGCTGCTGATTGCCTGGCGTACAGATCATGCCACAGGCAGCATCAAGAACCGTGTGGTCCTCTGTGCTGTGCAGTATTTCCTGCTTGCTGCTGCATCTCTATTGAGGCATTTTTTTCTCTCCAAAATTAGACTATCATATTTTGAACAAACCTCTAAAGTAGACAAGCTGTTGAGCTTTTCTCTGCCTTTGGATGTTGTTGCCCCATGGCTCTGGCCATTAGTTTGTTGAAGGTGTCTAAGTGCCAGCTCATCTTCAGGGCTGCTGACTGGCGTGGTGGTGGACTCAGGTGATGGCGTAACCCACATCTGCCCTGTATATGAGGGTTTTTCCCTGCCCCACCTTACCCGACGGCTGGATATTGCGGGGAGAGACATCACTCGATACCTCATCAAGGTACCACCGCTGTCTGACTTTACATTTACTTTTATTTCTTCAGCGTTTCCTTTTCTCCATAACAGCTTACAGTGTTAATGTTCTTACAATGATTTGCCCATTTATGCAGCAGGGTAAGTTTTACTGCGGCTATTCAGGACGAGCTCCTTGCTCAAGGGTGTTGTCACAGGTGGTGGGATTTAGACCTGAGGCCTTTGAGTCCAGAGGTGGCAGCTATAATTGCTATAATGCCTGCTGACTCTAAGTAGCATATCCAGAAAAAGCTGGTCATGCTCCCTTATGGGTATTGATCACATATACAGTTTATGTCCTTGAGTCACGAGTCCATCTGTTGTGTAGTTAGATGAATGACTTCTTGTCCTCTATCTCACTGGCACTATGGTTTGACCACATGCTGTGCTTCACTGTGCAGCTGCTGCTGTTGAGGGGTTATGCCTTCAACCACTCGGCCGACTTTGAGACGGTGCGCATGATGAAGGAGAAGCTCTGCTATGTGGGCTACAACATCGAGCAGGAGCAGAAGCTGGCGCTGGAGACCACTGTGCTTGTGGAGTCCTACACGGTACATAGATCAGTTGTACACTGTGTTCAAATGGGCTGCTGGTGAACAAGTACCTTTTGTGTTTTACTGTTTCTTTAAAACAGGAACTTGGTTGTGGGGTCATTGAGAGATATGTGTCTCTTTCAGTAAAATTTGAAATCAGTTCAGCTTATTTTTATTCACACCTGTAGATGTGTGGGATTTATGTACAGTCAGACAAAGTGTCCAGCAGAAATGAAACAAGTAGAACTGGTGATGGGAACTTAGAAACACTACTAACGTCATATAGTTTTAAAAAAAAGTCTGTGAAAAGGGAACAGAGGAAAGGAAATGCTGTACCTGTATTCATGTGGTGTCTGACGTGCTGAGTTGCACAGAGACAGGCCTGTTTGCATGGGGACGCTGACGATATACCTATAATAAAGGGCCAGGAATGCCAGCCTTTTTGACAAACACTTTAGAAATGAGTCAAATCAATGAAAAAGTAAGTGTCCGGCTTTGTTTGTGGATGTGATGTGTCACAGGGTCACTTGGCTCACTGTGTAGCCCTCTTTGTCCGTTTTCTGCTATTTTCACTCTAGTGAAGCCTGACTAGACTGTGAGTGCAGTATTTGCTGCATATTTATATTTTCTAAATGAAACAGATATGCAGATGTAGGAGTTACGGTTACATGCTTTGTGTTTTGTACATGTTTAGAACCCCACGCAAACTTTGTCAAAAGGACTATGAAAAATCTTTTTTGGCTGTAATGGAAATGAAGGTTTTTTGACTTGGTTTCCTTTACTGTAAAAGGCAGATTTAAACTTAGACCTGTGATCCCCTGTGTTTCCTTGTCGACAGCTGCCAGATGGTCGGGTCATCAAGGTGGGAGGGGAGCGGTTCGAGGCCCCTGAGGCACTTTTCCAGCCTCACCTCATCAACGTGGAGGGAGTGGGTGTGGCTGAGCTACTCTTCAACACCATCCAGGCAGCGGACATCGACACCAGGTGGGGCTCCAGCACAATATCACACTATCTGTTACAGGAACTGTTCACATCGTCCTCTGCTGTGCTGTTGGAAGGCAGCAAATGACCTCCTACCTCACAATTGCAGGGCTGAGTTCTACAAACACATTGTCTTGTCGGGAGGCTCTACCATGTACCCAGGGCTCCCCTCGCGGCTGGAGCGCGAGCTCAAACAACTGTACCTGGAGCGTGTGCTCAAGGGGGATGTTGACAAGCTCTCGGTGAGTGCAGGGACCCTCAGTGGCTCCTACTCCGCCTTGTCACCATCGCATCTACATCTTTGAGGGGAGATGTTTTTAATTATCATGTACATCAGTAGAATGGTTCCAGAGAGTTGCTGTATGATATAATCTCACCCTTTTTTGTTGCCCCAGTGTGTTAGTAGCACAAACCAGCCACCAGGGGGTGCCACACACTTATCTTTGCAGCTACATTGAACTGCTGCCACTGAACAGGACATGGTCAAATGCATTACAGCAACAGGGTGCCCCTACTTAACTGTGATTCAGAGCAGTATGTATTTGTGATGTTCCTGCCATTACTGTGGAAAAGGAAAGTCCCTCCATTTGTCTGTTAGGGCTTTGGATTCCTGTTTTTTCATTGTATATCTTATTATTTAATCTAATACTTTTCAAAGATGCATATGGGACCTGCATTAGTAGTTTCTATTATAGTGCAAAGTGTAATTTTTTTGCCTATACAAGGAAGTGCAGGACAAAGCTGCTGCCACTTGTTTCTAAATTTACACAAACCTTGAAGGTTTCGCTGCCAGTTTATTTACACTAAAGGAACTAAAACAAGACTTTTAATAACTGTCTCTGCTCCCCTTATGACTTCTGTCTAAGCAGTTTCCCCCATATACTTTTTTTTAAAAGTCTGTAAACATTTTACGACAGCCTTGTCTGTTTCTGTGCCAACTCCCTCCCCTTTGTAGAAATTTAAGATCCGAATTGAAGACCCCCCTCGGCGCAAACACATGGTGTTCCTGGGTGGGGCTGTGCTGGCCGACATCATGAAAGACAAGGACAACTTCTGGCTGACGCGGGAGGAGTACCAAGAGAAGGGCATGCGTGTCCTCGAGAAGCTTGGTGTCACAGTCAGATAAACCCCTGCAGAGCCCCTCCCTCCCCCTGCACCTTCCGCACCAACTATCTGTCTGTCATTCTCTTCTCTTTTTTTTCCTGCTACTTATTCCTCTTAAGCACTCATCTGTTTATGGGGTGGGGGGTGTATGGTGGGAGGCCACTGGATTTGTGTGTTGGTATTGGGAGGGATAGATGGGGTTCACCTGTGGGGTGCAGGGCTTAGCATTCCATGGGGTCAAAGTATGGATTTCTTGCTCTACCTGCTTAAATGGGCAAAATCAATGAAAAAATTCCTAATTTGGTGCATCTCTCTCAGCCAGCGGTTCTCTCTTCTCCTTTGCCTCCCTTCCTTTCACTGTATTTCTGGCTCTGCGCAGGCTGCTTTGGAGTAGTTTTGCTCGCTGGCCCCGGGACTGGTTTGGCAGGGCGGGGGGGCAGAGCTGGGTCCATGGGTTGGATCAAGCGGCTTTTCATCTGTTCACTGACTCAGGAGCTGGACGCCTGCACTCTGCCTTTGTGGCTCGCAGTCGGTTGGACCGTCCTCCTTTCCTGGGTACAAAAACGGCGTTTCATTCCGCAGGACTGACTTTTTTAATTTTTGTTTTTTTTTTTTTAATTTTTAAATTACTAGGGATATTTTATCTTTGGGTAAAACATTTTGCATTCTGCCTGTTTGGATGTCTGATATGTCCTTTTTGACATTTTGTACTCTGGGAGCACTTCACCACCATCTTGTTGGCAGTAGAGGGCGATGACGCGTAGTGGCATAACGTACGATGGGCACCACTTCACACAGCGCTTAGGACAATTTCACCATTTTGTTGTCTTCTGAGAAAAATAAATATAATAAAGAACCAGAGACAGGGGCTACCTTGTCTCAATGTGCTGTATTTGAGGGGTCTTGAGGAAAGGGGGGGTATTGTTTGTAATAAACTAACAGTGTGATTTGACATGGAGATGTTGTTAAAGCTGGTATTTAAGTTTATGAGGCTCTCGTGTATATTGGAGACACTTCATTTTACTTATATATATTTTTTCCATAAATGTTTATCCAGTGCCAACAACAGTTATTGTAACTGGGTCTTTTTTGTCTGTTTTTTCTGTTTTGTTCATAGCATAACTGCTTAACGCCATTTTAAATAAAGCAAGGTGATTTATAAATGTTTTTTTGGCAGGTCATTGAGTAGAAGGGAAACAATACAGGAAGCCCCTTCCACGGACCCTGCTGACGCAGAGCTCTGCGGTCATGTCCCTGTGGGTGGCTGCAGGTAGGCGGGTACAAACGAGAGCTGCCACAGGACAGGGGCGAAGGTGGGGCGTAGCCTCTCCAGGGAAGAATGGGGTGACATGCTCTGATCAGCCCTTTCTCAGCGAGGCAGTCTAGTGTTTCTCCATCTGAAAGGCCCTCGTTCAACAGCGCGTTTCGGTCTGAGGCATGTGAACGGCTGCGGGGCCTTGAGGAACAGCAGAGCCTGGATTAACGTCTCCCTTGGCCCTTTGAGAGGGAAATGAACCTTGGCACACTGCATTCTATCGTGGCGGGCTTGCTGCAGCTTGAGTGCCCTGCTCCTGCGACTCGGCCCTCTTCTGGCGTGTTAGCAGCTCACCTGGAAAGCATGGCAAACCTTGGTGAGAGCAGCTTTCATCGCTTTATTTGTTCCACAACCACAACTCAGTACACCTCCCGCTGGGAACGTTTTATTCAGCGTGGTGCTCAAAATCCCAAAATTAATCTGAGCATTTGCCTGATATAATCTTCATTCCTGAAAGGCAATAATGGCAACCTTAAGCTTTAAGGAGGAGAACTTAAGCTGAAAGACTTAAGTAACTATTATTAATATATGGAAGTCAATTTGGAGGAAGATACCTGTTAATCAAAAGGTAAAACTTTAGGTAACGGGAAGCTGAGCCAGCAGTGGGGAGAGGCGACTGTGATGTCTTATTTGAGCAGTTAAACGTCCTTGAGATTGTCATGTTATGAATCCTCGCTATTTATTCCACTCACAGCTTTACAAACTGCTGCTGCAGTGACCTTGAAGGCCTTCTGCTGTGGGATTTTTTTTTCTGGTAAAAATAAGGATGCTGGACCCCCTCAAACCTGCACGAATAGACTATTTGCTAGCTGGAGCATCTGTAGACACCCAAATTTCTGTAAAATGGCCCCAGACCCTGGTTGACTCCCCTGTTCTGGTTACAAATGGCAGCACTTGCAATATGACACCATCTATTATCAATGACCGACTGTCCAGGGCGGGGCTTGGGGGGGGGGGGGGTACAGGTGTGAGGCAGGATGCCAGCCCATCACAGCATAGTCAAATGTACATTCTGGGCAATTCACAGTCACCGATCTACCAGAAACATGTCTTTGGACTGTGGGAGGAAACTGATACACATGAGAACACACAAACCAGACAGGCTGAACCTACATCCCAGGTGCTGGGAGGCACCACAACTAATTGCTGCCCCACTAATATGACAATGCGCTCTGGTACAAACTCTTTCCAAGTTGCAGGTGAAGCAGGCAGTGTGGTGGTTAGAGTTGCTACCTTGCCCCCCCTCAAGGACCTTGGTTCAAGTCCAGCCTCCTGCTGTCGTATCCTTGAGCAAAGTACTTATCCTGAATTGTTCTGGTACAAGTGAAACTACTGTAAAATAGGGCAAGTCAGAGCAAGTGGATTAATATTGTAAGTTGATTTGGAGAAAAATGTCAGGTGGATCAGTGTAATGTGACCTGCGGATCCAAAAGACATTGTCTCAGCGGGGGTGGAGTAGTTAAAGCTGCTGCCTTTAAACTCTGAGGTTACAGGTTGGATCCCACCAAAGTTTTGATATCTATCAAGGAAATGATAGAGTAAAAATCACACTGCTGTATAAATGGGTAAATCACTATGTTGCTAAGCACTAAGTCGCTCTGAACAGTGTGGAACTGAGCACTGAGTGCGCTCTTTAAGGCTGGAGGTGGGGCTAATGAACAACCCCCCCCACCCCCGGAGGGTCATCTTACTGTGCCTGGTCTCTGAACTTTCCACATGCCTGGCTCTCAGGGGCCTGGGGAGAGACGCCAATTACATGCTACATATTGTGAGACAGCAGCACCCCCCCAGCTCTGGGGCTCTGTTTGCGAGGAAGGAAGGAAGTACTTTTTGGAGGATAAACAGACAAGGCCACAGTGAACAAGTGGGGGAAGGGGGGGCTGCCTTCCCCAAACAAATTGAGGTGGACATTAAGTGTCGCACCACTAAAGGAAAATGTCCCCAGAGCATCTCCAGCTCTGTACCCCAGCTTCCTGTCCGCAGTTATAAAGATTAATGCAGCCCCCATGGAACTAGCATTTTCACTGAACATTCAGGGTCATGCACATCTCGTTTCCCTTCCCCTGGTTAAAATGTAAAGCAATGTACAATTTAACGCATCAGACTGGGGTGGAATTAAGTGTTTTACTTGTATGAACTAGTCCCCACTGTCCCTCAGAGCTACCAAATCCCTCCCAGGATTTAAGATGGGTCTTAGAAATCAGCAGTTGGACCCCTTTCCCTCCTGAGATCCTGAAATCTTTTTAAGATTAAAAGCAGCAGGTGGTGAGGAATTATCTACCTATTTCCATCTTTATGTTGCTCCCACAGGCAGCTGCTGGGCTCGTCAGGAATTGTGTAGATGAATCTAACCCTGTTACTTGTTTGCTTCTGTTTACTCCAATCTCCTAAAACAGGAGAGGAGCATCTGCCCGATGCTGTAACCACGCAAGTCTTAAGATTTCTGGAGAAAAGTAACCACACTGAAAACAAGTGACTAGTGGTGGCGGGCAAAGTGGGGGCTTCTGCTTGCAGTAATGGTGTGATGCTGTGCAGGTGTTGTGTCAGCGGTGACCTCAACCCTTGCTGGACCTCAGAATTAGCCATTAAGGAGCTGCTGTGGCCAAGATGCTTCAGGAACAATTTTACCCCCTTGAAAAAATGCTCCAGCATCTACCGCTGCACTGTGATGACAGTATTTTATGTCAGAAAATTGGAGATGGTTTTTCTCCAGGTGGTGCAGCTCAGACCTGCTTCTCACTGCGCATGGGGGGGGGGACAAAGTAATTTGTGAACACATTTGTGTTCCGAAAACATCACGTTGTTGGACAGGTCCGCTGGGTGGAGTGGAACCCGGGGCACGTCTGGACATGCAACCACATGCAGGCTGGGAAACGCACACAGAGGGTTTATTTTTTGTAATTGACTGAGTGGGAGTGAGAAGGCAAAGCAGAGGGTTGTTCCCCCTGTGGGCGTCTGGAGGAGGCGCTCAGCGCCCAGGTCGGCTGTAGGAGGCAGCGCATAAAGACCCGGTTTAGGCTGAGACACTGGGGGGCAGGGTATCACGGGCGTTGCCCTTACATTTGTTTCGGATTTCAGCCTTGTAAACAACACAGAGCAGGCAGACATGCTGGGGCCCATTGAAGTGAGGCCCTGGTGGGATGTGTGTGTCAAAGCAGCAGCAGCAGGAGGCTGCAGTTAAGCCTGAGCCGTCTGTCCCAGGACCCACGTGCAACTGCAGCATCAACTCCTCATGGTCTTTTGTACAAAGTTGGATCACAAGGGGTGATAATGGTGTCATGTGGGGTAGGTAGCACTTTTGAGGGGGACAAGAGACAGAAACCGCACTGCAGTAGGCCCAGTTGCAGCTGAGGAATCGCTCACTCTGGCTGTGTGTCGCACCCTGGCCAGCAACTGATGCACCTTTTAGGAGATGTTGGCTCTTTTCACAGCAACTGGTTACTAGGCAACAGCGATGTGCAGATAGTGGTCTAATGTGAAGGACATGGTGTGGTGAGCTGCTGCAGAGCCATTGAGTGGCATCTGAACTGAACTAGAGCAGTAAAATAACCACCTGGATGGTGGAGATGGGGTGGGGTTAAATGCTGTGGAGCTGAAGCACAATACAGTACAGTATGGTACAATTTACTCCTACACAGTGGTCAGTGATGGAGACTCAGCGCAGCCTCACCTGCAACACGTCACAGAAACCATCGTGTTAAAGCAATAATTACAACTTAATACAGGGAAGAAAAACAAACAAACGGAGCTCAAGATGACTACGACAGCACGGAAGTGGTTTACCTTGGAACATGTCTTCGGAGTGTTGGAAGAAGCCCACACATGAACACGGGGAGAGCAGGCAAACTCCACATGGGCCGAGTGCAATTCAGATACACAGAGCAGCCCGCAAGTCAGGCTGAATGTGAGAAAATAATGTTTGTTGGCTGTGTATATCAGGATAGTGTGTGTGTATGGGCTTCCATAGCAGGTTGTGTACCACGGTAACATGCAAACTGCCTCATGGTCAGTAGGAAGTTGCCACACCAGACTGTAAACCAGCAGGGTCAAGAGGGACAATGACCCCCCCATCCAAGCCCCTCCCAGTGTGTTCAGTGGGAAAGAAGCTGAGCCTGGGGGAGGGGGGTGGCTGAGGATGCAGAGGCTTCCCTGTTTTTTTTTTAATCTTCCCACAATAACATCCTGCTGCGTGTCCCCTAATGTTCCCTCACAGGGGAAGTGGGACACAAACAGAGAGGAGAGGACAGGGTGGGGTGGGACTGTGGGGGGGGGGCAGCAAATGACAGCTCTCCCTTGTTTTGGCTCCAAGCAGCCTGTTGATGGTCAGGGAGGAACAGACAAAGGGCTTTTGGGAGGGAAGTGGTGTCGGCTGCTGTTGACGGATGCGGAGGATGTCGGCACGGGAGAGGAACATCCTTCCATTGGACCTGAAGGACTGGATCCGCAAGAGAAAAACACAGTTGCTGGCGCGTCCCCTGAAAGACATACTTCCTCCCCACGTGGCAAATGTCTTAAACACTTACTGCTTCTCTGCTGCACATTTACTTCTCCCGATGCAGTTAAAACCAAACACAACACACTGGGAGCGTCAAACACCCATCCAAATGGTACCAGCTGTGTATGAGGGACAGTGTTGCTGTGCTGACCACTGCGGTCACTGTCCACCAGGTCTCAGGCCACAGAGACAGATGTCTGGACACCCTCTCCGCAGGGTGTCAGCAGCTCCAGCTGCTTCCAGTTTGCACCTCTTGCACTTGAAAAGAGCAAAGAGACACTTTCAAAACCCATCAGTTCCTTATGTCCCAAGAGTCTGAGTCCATTTTCTTCACTTTTTTCTAATTTGCCTGTAGCATCAATCAAAAACGACATATTTTACATATATTATACTGTATCTGAGACTTGGGCAGAACGAAGCCCGTAAAACAAGCAAGAAACATCTGTACTGAGTTTTTACTGATCGTTTTCGGTCCTCATGGCATGAATTAGTCGACCATCAGAATGGATTTGGTGGTTTTGGAAAGTGTTTTTTAAAGTAGACCTAATTTTATTGTTTTATTGTTTGAAGTTGTATCTGAGGTTGATGCAAAATCTAATGAGTAAAAAAAAAAAATAAAAAAAATATCCCTTGATTCTAACTTATGAACAAATTGAGTTACAGACAGACTACTGGCCCCAGTTTGCTGCAAAGTACCCTGTTTCAGACACCATCTCCTGCTGTTGTATCCTCAATTGATACAGTAAAAAACTACTCAGTTGTATAAATGGGCAAATAATTGTAAGTTGCTTTGGAGAAAAGCATCAGATATGTAAATAAATGAAACAACACAATCTCTGGTTTGGGTCTGGGAAAAATCTCCTTGTGTTGGTGAATATAGCTCCCCCCCCAGAGTGCCTATCATACATCTGTGGGCTGTGCGGATCTAACAGGGTCCCTGGGCCTGAAACAAAGTGCATTAGCTTGCGTTCCTTCACTGGGGGGGCTGGGGGGGTGACCTCATTAGGAGAAAGTGCGTCTTAAATGTTTGCACATGTGGAGTCTGAGACTATTTGCAGTCACCAAAGCACCAGAGTGGGCTGAGCCTTAAGGGACGTTCTCCTTTCCCAGATAATCTTCCAGATGCTGCGTTTCCTGAAACACACTGAGCGAAACAAAGTCATGTCCCCCATCACTGTTCCAGCTGGGGGGCTGCAGGCCTGAACACGGTACTGTGTGAGCCTTGTGGGCGTCTATTTGTCAGACGGGACAAGGATCACAACCCTGGGCTTGCAACGGAGAAACACACACACACACACACACACACACACACACACAGCCGTTACTTCACTCTGACTCACTTTAATGACATTAATGATTCCCATGTCCAAATGGACAAACTTGATAGCACATGAAAGCTGAAATTTTGAAAGAACATGTTCATACACACTCACCTTTTGCTTTTCCCCAGTCCAGAACACACAATTCCTGGCACCACATGGCAACCCGACCCCCTCGTGGCCTAGTGGGGGCGCTAGCAAGGAGTGCTGAGTCCAAAGTCTGTGTTCTGTAGAGACCCCCCCCAGCAAAACGGGCAAACCAAACACATTACACACCGCCAAAAAGTGCCAAAGAAAAGCGCCACCCTGCTGGTTTCTCACGTTTATTGGAGTCACTTGCCGGTGACATGGTGGACAGGGACAGACGTGTTCCTGACACATGGCAACGAGTCGCACAGCCAGCGGCTGTGTTGCGATCACTTGTGACATGATATGTGTGTATTTACACAGCTCTCTTTCATCCCTTATTTATAACCAAGGACCACATCCATCATACATATGAGAAACAATCAAAAAGAGAACTAAAATGTACAATATACACTCATACATAATTATATATAGCTGACTAACATAATATATTTGATCAGTCAGATATATATATTATATACCAACAGTTAAGCAAATATGGTAATTGTAAAAAAAAAAAATACAAATGCAACAAATCCAACTAATCTGAACTACAAGATTTAACTGCATGTTCTGTATGAGAATATAAAGAAAGATGAACTGTTTGCTTGAGGCACTTTTTTCCTATAAACTTGTGCAGGAGCTGGACTGCGCACCTAACAGACAATAATCTGATTTGAAATGTTCATTCTACAGATTCAACTATAACAATCAGAGAGTAATTGCTTTGTTTCCGTAATGAACAAGGCCAGTGTGGAGGGAGGGGTCACGGCAGAGAGCAGGAGCGCAACACCTCACCAACACCAGCAAACAGGACCGTCTGACACTCTGCCCCCATAGCAACGCGCTCCATAGCACCACAACCAGGACCTCCCTTCAACTCTCCCCCTGTTTGCTTTGGGACCACCGCGCTTCTCCAAAAGTGTGTATCAAAATGTACACACAAGAGTGAAGTTTGGGGAGCTTTACAGGTTCCTGCACAATATCTGTATTTATTAAATGTTCCCCACATATTAGTGTTGTGCTTTAAAAAGAACCGATTAGAACCTCCCCTCACAGTCCAGGTGGGGTTGGCAGTAATGATCTCAGGCTGGTCTGTGTTTTCGTCAACTGTACACAATTCATTTCACCACACACACACACACACACACACACACACACACTAAAATTCAAGCACAGGCATTCATCTAAAGCTGGCATCTGAAACCTCGCTGTATGAAGCCTCCTACCCACCTGGAGGGTCACTTTAACCTTTTTTAAAACTGTCTCCTCTGCATCCAAACATTGACGTTTCACTCAAGACATTATAAACAGTTTCACCCGTGTTTCTGTTGAGGTCCACAGTGACCAGATCTGCACCCCGAAACCTGTGCTCACGTCCTGATTGGCTGTTGCTTGCCTAAGGCCCCGTTCCTCCTCTGAACTCATTGGTTCCTGCGTGGAACAGGGAGCCAGGGGGGCACAGGTGGGATGCTGGAAGTGGTTGGCAGCCCCCATTGATGCTCCTCCTGGGATTGTCAGTTATCTTTTCACACAAAAGAGGTAAAAACACACGCGGGTCATTTTTGACAGACCCGTCGCTCACCAGATTGTATAAAGCTCTCTGCTTCGACTTCCTGCGGTGGTCCGATCAACATCAACAGCCACACGTTCCTTTCAGCAAACATGGGAACGGCACGACAGACGGAAGCAAACAGTCTCCCTTGGGAATGTTCCTTATGACCTCATGACCTCCACAGAGGGATGGGGTTGTGAGGCTTTGCAACCAGGAAGGCTTAAACCTTCTGGGGTTCAAGCCGATTTGGCAAAAGGAGGCCTCTTGCAAAGGCCTGCATCACCTGCGGCTACACTGCTGTCAGCAGGCTGTCCGTTTGCTCTGTCTCTTTCTGTACATTATAACAACACTTTGGCATTTTCATCATTTCTCTTCTCCACCGATTCTACGGGTACAACTACACTTGCGACGCCACAGCGATAACGTTGGCGGGCGACGTTCCACATTCCTCCGTTCCCTTCCACTGAAGTGACAAAACAAACTTTAAAAATTACAGAAGTACAAGTTTGAATGTAAAACATTACAACTAAAATGTTTACCCTTATTACAACCAAGGCTCTTTGTAAATAAGAAATCACACCTTAACAGTTTAGGTGATAGAAATGCTGCAGCTTAGTTATTCGTTTTGGCTTCGGTACAATAACAACACTGCTATGCCATGGCACACTGCTGTTGATTCCCTTCAAATGCTGAACACACACACACACACACACACACACACACACAGGCACGCACACTCACTCACTACAGGTGAAGTGTCTGAGGTGGATCGGTGTTCTGATTCCTCTGTCGTGGTACGGCAGGGGTGCTAGAGGTTCAACGCTCCCATTAAGTGCCTCTGCTTGCAAAAAGTAATCAATTGGATTCAACAGGCAAGCTGTGGCAAATGAAAAAATTTTAAAGATGCTTACATCAATCACTTGGAACATTGGGGGGGAGAAAAAAATAAAAATGAAATTCAAGTTCTTAAAACCGATCAGTGTAAAAATATAAAGTACCTGTTTATACACAAAATGAACAACCGTTAGTCTCTGTAACGCTGGACGAGGTGGCAGGGAAAAGCGAAAATATCCAAATCAAGAAGAGAAAAAAACAATCATCTTCGCTCTTCTCTGCTGCCTGGTCGCCCGCCCAACGTAAACCTCAGGATTGTAGAGTAAGAGGAAGAAGCTGAGGAGCTCTGGCCCCTGACCGCTGACCCCTGACCCTGTGTGCGTCCTCAGCCCACAGCTTTGTGCTTCCCTCCACAGCAGTGACAGGCCACGCCGCAGCGGTGACACACACGCAGTGGCACATAACAGCACATGCAGGGCGCCACCACTGATAGGCCCACCAGCGCCAGCCAGCGTAGGCAGAAGCGCTCGTCCCCAGTGTCACACGAGCAGGGGTCCGAATAGTCTCCCTCGGGGTCCGACAGGCAGTGGTACAACAGGCTGTCCGCACACCACATGAAACTGACCCGGTGGATGCAGGTCCGGATGGGGTCCGGGGCATCCTGGCAGCGGCCACGCCCATTGTCCTCGTGGTTGAACATGTCTCGGCAGTAAACACACCGTGAGCGCTCGCCCTCCTCTTTGCGCCGCTTCCACTTGGTCTGCAGGGCACGGGGCTGGATGCTCACCACACCCCCCTTCAGGTCCCTGGACCCAAAGTCAGGGTTGGGGATGTAGGGGTAGTTGTAATCATGTTTGGACGGCTCAGGCTTTGCGAAGTGTACATAGGAGTCGATGTCGTCGGGCTGTGCGAACCGGCCACGGGCCGCCGGGTGCCGGTAGTCCTCATATCCCGTCAGCCACGTCCTCTCCCGGGGGTTGATGCGCACGATCTCCTCCTCCTCGTCCTGGAAGCTGACGTCGCGTGTAAACTTGGGCCCTGGCTGAAGGGACGGAGTCGGGGAGGGACACAGCTGAGTTCTGCACAAAGAGCCCACGCCAGTGTTCTGAGCATTTCCGCCGGCCGCAACAGCATGAAGCAAGAAGCAACATCAAAAAATGGTGTGAAATATAAAACCCACACATTGAACGGCAGACAGAGATCAGCCTTATCGCTGCTAATGGAGGTGAGACTCAGACTTCGGTCCTAATTGCCAACAGCGGAGTGAAAAATGTCTTGAATGCAGAACGTGGCCTCTGGGAAACAGGACTGTGCCAAAACGAAAGCAGAACTACTGCCAAGTAATGAACAACATACGTGGTGTTGGAGCACAAGGAGCTGCCCGGCACACGCCAACAACAGGATACGCTCATTGTCCCGTTATCTTTCTGTAATTAGGCAGATAGTGCTGGAACGCGTTGAGCGTTGAGCGCAAAGATCGTAAACAAGCCGAACCTTTGTCCTAGTGGCACTTTCCTGCACTGCTGTAGGACTAAAGGTGAGCACTGCAGGGCAGCTGAAAGCCCCCCCGGGACACGAACGACACCTGAGCAGCTGAGGTCATGCAGGTTTGGCACTTTCACTGCCAACCTGTGGCCAGCAGCTTCGTCACACCACAAGATCACCATCCCCCTCAAAGCTTCCCTGAACTGTTGTCATTTTGGGCCAAACTGAGCCATGAGAGCAGCCAGACACATTTATACTGTGTGTTTCTGAATGAGGGAAAGTGCATGGAGGACGCTGAACAGTGAGATTCTTTTGCAACTGGACGAGGAGGATCTTGTTGCCCTCCAGCGAACCGTGCAGCCCCCAGCTCACCTGATCCAGGAAGTAGTCACCCGAGGCTCTGTGCTGGTGATGGAGGTGGACGCAGTGGTGGACGCGGGGCTCACACAAGCCGGGCGACGCCAGGGTCTGTAAGAAGTAGTCCTTCTTCTGGGACGAATTGGAAGAGCTGTCGGTGGCATTCTGTTGGGGAGGAGGAGCGCTCCGGTTAACGGCTTTCAGAAACAAAAACGCATGTAAAAACAGTGGCAACATGCTGAGGAAATATTTTACTTATTCATTTACTGATATTTTCTCCAAAGTGACTGGCATTTATTGTTTATTAAAATTTAATACCCGACCTTCAGAATAACCTTTCTGAATATCCTGCAACAGTCCGGCATGAGCACCCTGTCGAACACTGCCACCCTTTGCCTGCTTCAACTACCTGGACTCATTTGCATTTTCTCTGTGTATCAATTCTGTTTCCCTGATGTATGATTGTTCAAAAAAAGAGGCAACAAAAAACAACAGGAGCTTAACACTGAAGTTGATCAGCAGCAGTTTTCTAAAGATTTGTGACCATCTCCAGAACTGAGAACATGCAAATCTGCCCACAGGGAACTCAACAGCCTGTAAGAAGTCATAACCATCTGGTCAGTATAACGTTATTTGCCTTGTTGTCTTCAGTCTATTCTTCTTATCCATTTTGCTGATGCCAATAATAGCGTTTGTATATCAAGCTATTTGCAGTGATTTACCCAGTGAGCGGCTGGGTAATTTTGACTATCAATTCATGGTTAAGCACCCTGCTGAACAGGGCTACAGCAGGAGATGGGACTACAACCCAGGTCCTCCAAATGCAAGGCAGTTGTTGTAACCAGTACACCCTCTGCTGCCCAGCTCATACCCCTATTGCACAGAGGCGGCGTCGGAAAGGGAGTCCCATTCTGTCAGCGAGCCCAGATCATGTGGAGGGGAGCACAAGAAAGAGGACCCCACGCAGTGTCAGTCACATCAAGACCCACAGGATCAAGTCCCGCAGACACGACTCGTTCCTCCTCCCTGGGCCTCTAAAAGAGTAAATGCAGCAAAGCTCTCCTGTGCTGCCCAGCCTTGCCTCCTGTGTGTCATTAAAAATGTTACGACCAAAAGATTTACTAAAACTGTTCTGAAGTCTCCCCGTTACTGGGGTGGGGGTTGGGGTGTTTAAATGAAGCCAGCATGACTTCCAACTGGTACAACTAGCTTTGGAACAGACAACCAGCCCTGTGGTCCATGACATCACCAGCGTGTACAGCGGAGCGGCCACAGTGCTGGCGCTTGTACATCTCCAGCTTCTCAAACCTCGACAGCTACGTGCTACAGCCACGTGTTTTGGGCAGCACTCTGGCATCATGGTGCACGTGTGCATTTGCTAGATGCTTTTCTCCAAAGTGGCAAAAAAACAAATGCATGTCAGAGACAGGGGGTGAGGGGGTGCAGGGGACGTAGATATGTAGCAGTCCTAAGGGAACCTGAAATGTGACTGTTCACACAGAAACTGAGCAGGGGAGTATGGCCACACTGAGCCAGCGGTGGAACAGCACACTGGACTCAGCGATGCTGCAGTACCTTCTTCCACCGGAGGGATCACCCGGCTGCATGTTACACTTAACCATGTAGAATTGTTCTCCCACCAGTGTGAGCGAGTCCAGCTCAGGCCAGGCAGCAGGGTTTGGGTTCAAGCTGAAAGCTGCACCTCAGTGGGTGATGTCACACCTTCACAAACGCCCATAACGGGGGGGGGGGGGCTGGAGTTGCACCAAAAAGGGGGGGGGGGGGNCAAACGCCCATAACGGGGGGGGGGGGGCATGAGTTGCACCTAAAAGGGGGGGGGGGGGTCAGCAGTATAAAGAAGATATCTTGGCAAAGCTAGTGGCTGTTCTTCTCTCACTGCTGATCTCCACGGCAAGTGGCCTGGAGCTCACATTGATTTCAGTAATGCTAACATGCACACACACACACACACACACACACACCAAAGCCTAATGGCCTGTGCAGTGGGGGTATATACAGTTTCACTATAATCAGCAGTAACAAATTTCTACTTCCATTTGAAGTAGTAGCACTTCCTGCCCTCCCCCCTCGACACACACCCCCTTCCACACACATACATCCCAAGCTCTTCCAAGACCAGGTCCTCATGGGGAGGAAGTCTGCCAGTCATTCAGGTGCTTGTGTGACAGCGGGACCTTTGGAGACGCCTGGCCAACGCAGCACAGGCATCCCATCGGGTGCCGCTAGCAGCCTTTGCTGATGGGATTCAAACGCATGTTTGTGAGGAGCCTTGTCTGCTGGAGATAATTAAAAACACAGACCCTTCCGAATGTTTACATGGCAGACCTCTTAAAATCCAGGCCCCCGGCTCTTAAAGTGTGGGCAACCGCAGCAGGAAAAGGCCGAACTCCACATCCCCCCGAAAGGAACGGAAAAACAGTCCTGTGGCAGCGTTTTATATAAGGCTTCCAAAGTTTACAGCATGGCGTTAAGTCGATCTGCCGCACAGCTTCGCTTCAAAAGCATACTTTATCCCGTCTGCTTGGTTCCTGCATCTATAATGACCCACAATTTCTTTCTGAGTGGAGGAGGGATATCAGGATAATGAGCCAGGAAATGGCATTGGGGCAGAATGGGGCACGGGAGTCTCTGAGGGTGGAAGTTCCCTGCAGGCGCAGCACAGTACAACCCAGAGTGGAAACCAGCGCCACACCGTCAACCACCAGGAGCAATGCAGTTCCTTCAGCATGCGTACAGGTACAGCCGGTGTAAATGGTGCTCGTTGTGGAAAAAGTGCCCCCCCACCTGTCTGTCAGTGCACTGGTCCACCCATCATCCCAGATCAGATGCGAGGGCTTGTGCTGGTAGCTCCCACTTCTTCGAGGCTCTTTCCTCGGCCCCTTGGAGGCCAACAGGAAACTGTTAATCACTGTAACTTTCCTGCTGTTAAGTAAAGGTTACCCCCCCCCAGGCAATAGGTGGCACAGAGGTCAGAGCTCCCATCTTGTACTTCAAGGACCCAAGTGCAAGGCCCGCATCCCGCCTGGAGAAAGCAGAAATTACCCTACTGTACAACGGGGTAAATCACCGTAAGCAACTTCATGCTGCATGGTGTTTGGTCAGCTAGATAATTACAGGACGATTCAAAAAGAACTGAACACCAAGTTGTACACATTTCCACCTCAGTAACTTAGTTATTGAATAAAAAAATTTATGAACGCGTTCAATTCTTTTTTAATCACCCTGCACATGTCTATAATAAAGACAACAATCACACTGAAAGGAACCTGTGTGTGTGTGTGTGTGTGTGTGTCTGTGGGGGGGGGGGGGGGGGGGGGGGGGGGAA